>QEPC01001717.1:4995818-5045256 GCA_003113815.1 Sphenodon punctatus | reverse complement strand
CGGGCGTGGTTGCGCTGTTCACCCCCCCTGGTGGTTCACTGTGGTGAACCGGCCGCCCGTAACGTCTGAAAATACCCATTGGCTGTGGCACCAGATTTTTTACATTGCGGCTATTGACTTCAATGGCCACAATGTAAAAAATCTGGTATGCCGGTACAGGTAAATATCAGATTTATCGGATTAAGCCGATACACCCAAATACCGGCAATATCGGATCTTGGGAGAACCGATATTCCCACCCCTATATATTTCTGTCAGAAAGGTCCCTGACTTCTCTGGATCCATCAGTGACTATAAAACTTTCAATAAAGAGCATTTCCAAAAGAAATAAAAGTGGGTTGTCTATACTGTGATTTCCCCCCTCTTCCCACCTGTTTAAAAAGACTAGTAAACAAAAAATATACAATTGGGATGTTTTAATGATATGATAGCAATGAGGAACTTTTACTAATCACAGTGGTAGTTTTAACACAAACAATAATCTTAGTGAAGAAACTGCTCCTCGGGAATCTGTTAAGTAACAGAAAATCAACGAGTAATGAGGACATCAGGTTTCTGTGGTGATGAGTGTTTTAAATACCATTGTGTGGGTGTCAGGCTGACATGTGACTTTACACTTTTAGATTGTACAAGGGCAGAGAGCCCCCACGAGATACCTAAGTATGCTAATACTCTAAAAAAGAAAATAAAGAACAATGGGTGATTTCAGACGTTATGGGCCCCCCATGGATCACCAGTAGCGGCGAGCTGACCAACCACCCCCCATGGTCCAGGAAGGCCCCGAACCAGGGGCATAGCTACCATTGGACAAGCAGGGACATTTGTCCCAGGGCCCATACTGGCTGGGGGCCCAATATCCAATGTAGCTAAGCCACCATCTCCCCACCCCTCTTTTTTTTCTTTTTTAAAAATTGCCATCAGAACTGGCTGGAGGACCTTCCAGCTGCTGCGTGGACCCCCTCCCTGCCCGTGGTTGCAACATTGTGTCTGACATAATATTGCAACCGCAGGCAGGAAGAGGGAGGGGGCCCATGCAGCAGTCTGCATCAGGTAGGGTGGCCATACCTCCCCTTTAAAAGAGGACGCTTATGGAAAATACATGGTGCAGAGCTGCACTGGAAGCAATGCAGCCCTGCAACATGTCTCTTTCATAAGTGTCCTTTTACAAAGGGGAGGTATGGCCACCCTAGCATCAGGTCAGGTCACACTCGCAAGCCGCGCAGCTTGGCTTGCCCCCCTGGCACTGTGTCGGGGAGGAGTTCTCCTCACCAGTCTGGACCCAGTCTGGTCAGGGCTGGCTTGAGGGAGTCCCAGCCCGAGCAGGAAGGTGGCCGGCGGCGGCTCCACTCAGTAATGGAACTGTCGCAGGGCCCCTTCCTGCTCTGGTGCTCCCTGCATCAAGCTGGCCTCCAGGACTGGTCAGGTGAGCTGGGACAGCAATGGCACTGCTGCTGCTAGCCGCGCTTGGCCCCAGCAATGGATGGGGCCAGCAGCACGCTGCAAACTCTGCAGAGAGCATGTAAGTCCCGAGCACCAGCAGCCCAGCACCCCTAGGCTGGCTGGTGGCTTCACCACTGGCAGGAAAAAAGAGGAGAGGGGCCCACGGACATTTCTTGGCCCTGGGCCCATCCCAAGCTAGCTACGCCCCTGCCCCGAACAGACGTGATGGAATCGGGACCATGGCAGGTAATAGGGCCAACAGGTCATGGCCTGGGGCAGCGCAACAGACGTGACACCGATTCCAGGATGTGGTCAAAACACCCAGAAGGCACCGGGGAGGGGCGGGAAGCAGACATGGCCAACAGACAGCAAACGAAGCCAGAAGGGCCAAAAGGAAATGCCCACACCAGGGAAACGGGAAGGGAGGGGGAGGAGGGAGAAGATCCGCTGAGGCGGAGAGAACAGAGAAAGGCACAGAGAAAACGAGGTCACAGTGGAACACACAGCACAAACACACACCTGGGTGCAAACACATCCAAATGGGAAAGGAAGGGAAGGGGGGACACTGCGGGGCAGCCATCACACACGGCACAATGGGAAGAGGGGGGACCCGGGGCCAGGGAAGTGAGGGGAATCATCCCGGGGGTAGGGCAGGAC
This sequence comes from Sphenodon punctatus, assembly GCA_003113815.1. Taxonomy (NCBI): domain Eukaryota; kingdom Metazoa; phylum Chordata; class Lepidosauria; order Sphenodontia; family Sphenodontidae; genus Sphenodon; species Sphenodon punctatus. Next base: position 5,043,159 of record QEPC01001717.1, on the reverse strand, counting down.
ACGGGGAATGGAAGCTAGAACCCCGACAACAGCACAGGCTGCACAGGCAACCCCACAGCTACACAGGCAACCCTGGCATGGGGGGGGACTCCTCGGGGCAGAGCACAGGCACAGGGGGAGGCCACACGGACCAGGGAGTGGCCTGGGAATGGTCCAGGAGGCTGTCAGGGACCCTATGCACTAGGGGTGGGACATCAGGCCAAATACCGGCTACCGGTTTTACCGGTTACTGGTTTACAAAAAAACAGATTACCGGATTAAAACCGGATTACCAGTGTCAGATTTATTGCATTGATTTCAATGGGGAACTGTCCCCATTGAAACAATGGGGGGAAAAATACCTCCTCCTCCCAGGCTGTGTGGGTGGAAGGGGGGGCACCCCCCCCCACCCACCCTGCCCACTCTGGATTTAATTTTTTTTTTACCCTAAGTCCCTACTAGTGTGGTCTCCGGGCTGCCGCCGGTGACCCAGAGCCCACACCAGCAGGTACTAGGGTGATCCCTGGGGTGGGAGGTGGTTTAACACACACCCCACCCCAGGGATCACCCTACCTCCCCACCCAGGGATCGCCTACCTTTGGTGCTCCGGGCAGCGGCAGCGGCAGTGGTGGTGGCAGCGGCAGCAGTCCGGCAGCTTCAGCTCTGGCTGTGACTGCTGGCTTCAGTGCTTTCTAGGCCTTCCGGGGACTTCCGGGTTTCCCTGGAAGGCCTAGAAAGCACTGAAACCAGCAGCCACAGTCAGCGCTGAAGTTGCCGAACCGCAGCTGCCCGGAGCGCCAAAGGTAGGCAATTCCTGGGTGGGGAGGTAGGGTGATCCCTTGTGTGGGGTGTGTGTTAAACCACCCCCCACCCCAGGGATCACCCTAGTACCACAGTACCTACCTGCTGGTGCGGGCTCTGGGTCGCCGGTGGCGGCCCGGAGCCCGCACTAGCAGGGACTTCGGGGGAATTTTTTTTAAAAAAAAATCCAGGCTGGGCAGGGTGGGTGGGGGGTGTCCCCCCTTCCACCCGCGCAGCCTGGACTGGGGAGGGAAAGTGTTTGGGGTTTTTTTTGTTTCTTTTTTTACATTGCGGCCATTCATTTCAATGGCCGCAATGTAAAAAAATCCAGTACGGGGATCCGATACTGCCGGTACACCAAAATACTGGCAGTATTGGATACTGGATGATCTGAACTTCCCACCCCTACTATGCACCAGCGAGGGTGTGATGGATGGAATGGAGGTGAACTGGAGCTGAAGAGCAGAGCAGGCAGTCCAACCCACACACCCTGGGAGGATGTTGGGAGGTGCAGTCCAGGGACTCCAGAACCCCATGGTTACAGAGTCAACCCAGGGGGTGGGGTGGAGCCACGTGCACAGGAGGGAGCATAGCCAGACTACGAAGGACAGCAGCACCTGGGGTGCTGGGTGCCGGCTCGGAGATCAGGACACAGCCACAGGAGAAGGCAGCCACAGAGGGGAACACCGGTTGCAGAGGCAGACGGGGGCCCCGTGGAGGGGGCCCAGAGGCATAGGCAGGGCCAGCGGAACCCCAGGAACCAACCAGCACAGCAGCATACCTGGGACATCATGCAGGAAGCGGACAGCTACCCGCAGCGTATGGGCAGAGGCGGGAGCTCACAGTGGGGCCAGAAGCATCCAGGACCCAGAAGGCACAGGGGACCTCACAGCCAGCTTCAGGGGGACACAAAGGGGCCCAGGGCCGGGTGGCCTGACAGGTGCATGAAGTGGGGCCACTGAAGCATGCCCCGATGGTATCCCAGCGCTGACGTGGTGGGTGACAAGGTAGTATGCCTCGAAGGGATCCTGCATGGCGAGCCCCACCTGGACATCAGATCGGGACCACACACCAGCCAGCACCGTCAGCTCCACCCCGGTGGGCTCCGCCAAGCCATAATTAGCAGCTGGGGGCCATGGAAGGTGACTGAGCTCCAACAGGTGGTGATAGACCACCCCACGTGACCGCTGGTACCCATGGGCCCCGTGAACGCAGCCAAAGAAGGGCACGGTCAGGGCAGGGCCCCCCTCCACCAGATAGGCCATGTAGGCAGCCAGGCTGCACACACAGAGAGCATACACGGTCTCTGCCATGGACCACCCCACATGCGAGCACCTCATCTCCAGAATGCACCCATCAGGAAAGGGACACAGGCCCAGCGTCTCCACATGCAGCCGGCAATCATGGGCGCTCGTCTCATAGCCAAAGTAGCGCTGGCCAGAGCTCAGACTCTCACAGGCACCTGTGAGGCTGTCTGGGCAGCTCAGGAGCAATTGCACGGTCGGGGAATGCCACAGGTCACACAGGGCCATGGTCTCTCAGAAGGTCCAGCTATGGGGGGCGCTGGGGGTGTTGGGGCCCGCGAGCCCTGGGGAAGCACAGCCAGCCATGGTCCAGCAAGCGCCTGATACTAAATGCAAGGAAAGAGGGGCCCCACAATCCCTGGAGGGATGGGAGGGGAAGCAGGGGAGTTCCAAGGCCAAGCGATAAGGCCACAGGCCACAACATGGCATGGCAGACGAGCGAGGCATGGGGTGCAGACCCAGCCCAGCTGCTGGAACCAAGCACACATACAGGACAGCCTACACACTAATCAGGACGGCGAGGAAAACAGGCAGCCAACACAGAGAGGTGGGAGGTGATGACAGTAGGAATGCAGCTGCTGCCCGCATGCCCAAGTGAAGGCTGGATCATATGCCAGGCCCCGTGCAGGGACCGCAGGTGTGCGCAATGGGGTGCCCACTGCCGCCCTGCCCCAGTCACCCTGCAGGAGCCGGGCCAGCCAGCCGGGGGGGCAGGCAGAGGCGACCCGGGCCCCCCTGCCCAGTCTCCATGTCGTGACCTGGCGGTGGGGCGACACATGCCCCAGCCTATAATGGTTGCTGCTGCAACACACCCAGGGCACTGTCACCATGGAGCTGGGATGGTTGGGCACCTGCGGGATGCACCTAGCAGTCTGCGCAGTGGTACCACTCACACACGGATCTCTTGCGAATTCAGACTGCAGAGGTGCACCTGACCGCCCAGCTGTGGATGTGCATGGCCAGGAGCACTTCTAGAGCCCGGCGAGCCCACCATGGGCGCAGGCGCTGCCTGGCCCGGCTCAGGGCCCAGCGGGTGTCCAGGACGGCCCGACAGGCCCTCATCCGCGCCCGAGAGTGGGCTGCTGCACTCTGCGAGGTGGCCGGCTAGCTCCAGTGGTGGAGGGAGACCATGGGGTGCACAGCCCTGCTTGCTATGCCCATTGCCCGGTGGGTATGGGTCATGGAGTGAGTACAGGGGTGGTAAAACAGAGGTTGTAAAGCAGAGGGTTTTTTTTACTATGGAATATGCTTTCATTTGTGTTGGGGAGCACAGGACAGATGAGTAGTGGGGGACTGTATTTAGGGGGAACAAGGTTGATGGATGTGGGATGTGTACAGGGGGACAGCCAAGCAGTGTGGTAAGTGTCTGTATCATGAGGGGTCAGTCAGGTGCTGAGGGAGTGTTTAAGGGGGACAAGGCTGAAAAATGGGTGATGTGTATGTACAGACAATGCTGGGAAGCAGGCAGGGGTAGAGGGAAGTGTATGTATCAGCAATGGGAAGACAGGTGCTGGGAGGGGTGTATATTGGGGGACAAGCCTGAGAGGTGGGTGATGTATATTAAAGGAGAAGGCTGGGGGGCAGTCAGAGGTAGGGAACAGTGTTTGTATGGGGAGGGGGTGCCCAGGTGATGAGGGGTATATGTGGAGGCGGATGGGTGATGTGCAGGAGCAAGGTTTGGGGGACTGCCAGGAATGGGGGATATGTATGTATAATTTTTGTATGTACTTTCATTTGGGTTAAGGACGATGGGACATCATTGGAGGTATGCTTTTGGGCCTGGGATGTGTACTGGGTGATATGACTGAGGCCTGCCAGGGGTGGGGAACAGTATGTGATAACAGGCTCCCTCCCTTGCTAAGACCAAAGTTATGTTTAATAGAGAACCATATTTAGACTTACTAACTAATAAGCAGCTGAGGCGATATTATACCCTCCTTCGCTTTGAGCTCATTCAGTCCACAGTGGTTGAGGGTAGGTTCGCTAAAAGGCCGTTCCAGGATAGGAAGTGTTGGTGCTCTTTGGCAGAAATTGAGTCAGCAGAACACATTCTATTCAGATGCCCCTACAACACCCACCTGCGATATGTTTGGTTGGCTCCCCTCATGGAAGATAGACCAACGAATTCCTCCGCATCCTTTGGATATTTAACTACCCTATCCCATGCAAGTCAGCTAACCTCTGTGACGACGTTCCTCCTCCTAGCCGCCGAACGCCGTGTGTCCATTCATGCCCATCTAGCTTCCAATAAATTGAAAAGTAAACTGTAGTTTCAGTTGCAACTTGGAATGCAAATACTCAATGATTTTGTTTTATTGTGGAGTCATGTTAGACTTGGCAAGTTACAGTGTATATTATGACCTTTCGCCTTGTGAGCCAGTTTGATCTTGTCAAACTATGTTTAATTATTAATTTATACTTCTTTCCAACTGTATTGAATTTCTGGCTGCATAGTGTATTATGACTATTTCATCGATACAGCAATGGCTATTGGTATGTTCTATTGGTGGTTTAAAGCACCATTTCACACTGTTCTATTTCACATAATTCTTATGTTTTATATGACGTTTTATGTTTTTATATGTTTTACGTCTGTGTATTTGTTTTGTATGTTGCTTCTTGTTGGCCATGGTGAAAGCCTGAGCTGAAATAAATTTACAATTACAATTACATGTGCCACATGCTGGGAGTATGTTTGTGGGGCGACAAGGCTTGGATTCAGCCAGGGTGGAGAGCAGTGTGTTTATGGGGAGGGATCAGCCAGGTGTATATCTCTCCTTAAAACTCACCTCTTTCGCTCTGCTCTGCCTGACTCTTTATCCTGCTGAGCCACTATTCCTATACCTACGATCGGTTTACCCTTATCCTTGCAACATGGACCTGCCTGCTGTCATTCTCATCGTAACCAAGCCAAGTACGTGCACTTGAGACCTCGCATCTTCATGAATGTTAGACCCCTTGTCTTTCCCTCTGTTCCCCTTCCTAAGTCTCTCCCCCAGCTCCTGTCTCTCAGATTGTAAGCCCTAGGGGCAGGGACCATGTCTATTTTATTACTTTGTAAAGTGCCAGGTACACTGCTGGCGCTATATAAATGTTTGTTAATAATAATAATAATAATATATGGAGGGAAAATGTGTATATGGGGGTGTATATGGAGGGGAAATGCTGAGAGATGAGGGATGTGTATTCAGGGACAAGTCTTGGGAGCAGCCAGGAATGCAGGGCAACTGTATGTGTGGGCTACAGTGGAGACAGGGATCAAGTCCATAATACTGGGGCAGGGAGAAGCTTGCTGTCCACAGCTTCCATGTTGCCCCCAACCTACAGAAGAGGAGGATTGGGGTTGAAAGTGTGGGTGCATGGAGCCTAAGTTGTAAGTGGGCACAATATGTGAGACTGTACAATGTCTTTACTGCTTAGCTTACATGGCACACAAGTTAAGGTGAGAGCCTTAACTTACAATTTCCATGCTTTTTGGAAATTTTATTAATTTGTAATAAAAATTAATGTGTGCTCTAAAGCTCTTTAAAAGTAACTTTGTGGGGAAGTGGGAGATACATATATTTACACACTTGGAAACAGTTTCCCTCCACATTTCTCCCCCTGTAATCAGAATGGAACAATCTGTTACTATGGTCACTGTGCTAGTGACTCACCACCTTTTAAAATCTAGTAGATTAGGAATCTTTAGTCAATCAAGGGGTTTGATGGGCTGCGTATGCCCAAGTGTTTTATAATTAGTAATCTGGTGAATGTGCAGCTGATGGTATTTCAGAAACTGGATGCAAGCTTTATTTCTATTATTATTATTATTATTATTATTTATTTTAAAAACAACAATACTATTTCATCCTTTATTTGAAGTGGTAATATACCCTACAATGACGAGCGAGTAGGGATACTGTATTATTCCAGTGATACATGTAGAATAACTGAGCGATACAGAATGCAGATTGGTCACACAGTCAGTGCTTAATTTGTAAAATAAAGAGGTGCTTGGGGCTCAGGCCTGCCCCACAGGTATGGAAGGTATTCGGAGAGGCTGGTTGAACTGCCTCACCAGGTACCACCACTACACCAGACTCTGCTTCTGCCCCTTCTTTGCCAGCCTTTACTAATGGCTGGATTAAGTTTAGGGTGGTGGGGGGCGTTGTGGGGGTTGTGATTGGGAATGGCTTTGTCACCACTGGTGATTATTTATTTGTTTAGATATCCCGCCCTATCCCCTGAGGCTCAGGGCGGCACACAATAAATACATAAAAATGCAAATATACAATACATAATTAAAAATCCATAGAGCTAAAAGCACCCCTCCCCCCCCCCAAAAAAAAAAATCTATCTCTGCTTGCTGAATGCCTAGCCAAATAAAAAGGCCTTATACTGCTTCGGGAAGACATTCAAACTAGGGCTCAGGTGAGCCTCCAAGGGAAAGGAGTTCCAAAACTATGGGGCAGCCACCGAAAATGCCTCTTTGCAGACCTGAGTCATATAAAATTGGGCCAATGATGGAACCTGCAAGAGGGCACTCTCGCCAGATCTTAAGAGCCATGAAGGGACATAAGGAGAAAGGCAGTCCGTCAGATATGTAGGGTCCAAGCCTTTAGGACCCTTGCTTGAAATCTTAATCAAAGCGGCAAAAAAATAATAATGTATACATTTCCAAATGGGAATGGGAGCCAGACGTCTTCCAGAGGATGCATTCCAGGCCAGCCACCTACCCACCGCAGAGCAGCCATGGGCCAATATCTGGTGGTGGTGGAACAGACTTGCAGGTGAGTCCCCGGTGGCCCAGTCAGGCCATAGCAGGCCAGCATCACATCTTCTTTCACCCTACCATTAAAGTCATTGGGAGTTTGGTCATTGACTTCAGTGGGTGCAGGATTCTACCCATTATCTGATTGATAGGAATGGGGGGTTGGGGAGGAGAGGCTCACGGTTGCATTGGCGCTTCCGGGTGACCACGTGGTTTCCCCGCTAAGTGCGCCCCCGCCCTTGCTACCGGCAGGGGATCCTGGGCGCGCGCACGGCGACACAGTGTCAGGGGGTAACCAGGCAACCGGGAGCCCCCTGTGCATGTGCGACCCAGACCCGGAAATGGAGCTGCGGCGCTCCGCACACTTGATGGCAAAATCAGGGGGCAGTGCTATTTAAACCTGACAGAGGCAGCACCCATTGCTGGTGATCGGACCTTGTGCCATGAGACCGGCCCTTGAGAGTTGTTGTGCGAGAGCCTGGTGACGTGTGAATTCGAGTGTGAGTGAGAGAGTGCAAGGAATATGAGTGAAAGGTGAGTGTGTGAGGGAGTGACATGTTATAGGGAGTGCTTGACGTGTGTGGGTTATTTCCCATAGAGCCCCTTCCTGTACCCTCTACCCCAAAGTGAGCATCCTGTCCCCTCCTAGTTCCCGTGTTCCCTGGGTCCTAGGTTCCCTACTTCCCCTTGCTGCGTCACCACTGAACCGCCACCCCCTTCCCTTTTCCTGTGCGTGTGTGTGAGAGTGAGATGCCTAGTGTGGGCACCATGTCATTTCCCAGTCCCTGTGATGATCTTTGACTCGGGACTGCTCTTGTAGCTTATTCCCTTTGCCATCATAAGACCCTGAGGGATATCTTTGAACACCATGTGTGCCCTCACGACTGGAGTGCGACTGGAGTGCGACTGTGCTCGCCCTTGTAGCAGAACCTCGTCCCCCTAACACTGATTTTTACAAGTGAATCTCTAAGACATGTATGCCTAAAGTTTCACAGCAACTTGGTTTTTAGGTGCCCAATGCCTAAAGGGGCTTTACTTTTAGAAGGTGTCTCAACTTGCGTACCCAAAATTTGAGCCACCCAAAATCAACTGCTATTAAAAACTGAGGCCAAGGTTTCACACTTCTTTCCCTTTATTCTTTTGTGCTTGTAGCTACATTTTATTTACCACATGCCTGCCCTATAATACTAGCATCTGTGCTTATCTTATCTTCTGGTCGATATCAACATTGAGGTTTTATCAATGTGGTTGCAAAAGAATGTGCGATCTGCAGTTTGCAGTGGCGGCGGTGTGTCTAAATGTCACCCATTTAGTTGTGTGAACAATGTATACTACTCAACCATGTGCTTAGCAAATACAGGGCTAAGAACCATTATTTTTTTGTAGCATTTCTAGATCTACGAGCCGCGTTCGACTCAATAGATAGGGACATCTTATGGGGGAAGCTAAAAGGATCAACGATTGATAAAAGGCTTTTGCAGTTGCTCCAGGCTCTATACAGCGATTCATCCATGGTGGTAAGAGTAGATTCCCAAGGACATACCACAGAACCTGGAGAAATTCAGAAGGGTGTTAGGCAGGGCTGTGTTTTGGCTCCAGCCCTTTTTAATTATTTCATCAATGATGTTATCCCGGAAATGTGCAACGTGAGATTTTTCCCACCAAAGATAGCAGATGCTAGTATTATAGGGCAGGTATGTGGGGAATATTTAAACTCGCGTGCAGAGTGGCACGTCTAAAAACATGCTCTGTCTTCTGTTAAAGTTTATAATGATGACAACAAACTAGGGGTGGGAAGTTCGGATCTCCTGGTATCCAATACTGCCGGTATTTGGCAGTATCAGGGATACCGGATAGATCAGATAATTCCCCGTACCGGTGTCGGTTCCTGTACCAGATTTTTTTTCATTGCGGCCATTGAAATCATTGGCCACAATGTAAAAAAAAAACCCCAACCAAAAATACCCACTTTCCCTCCCCCTCCCAGGCTGTGCGGGTGGAAGGGGGGACAACCCCCACCCCCCATGCCCAGCCTGGATTTTTTTTAAAACCGGACTCGGGATCCGGGCTGCTGCCGGCTGCCCGGTGGCAGCCAGGCCTATGGAGCAGTTGAACTCTTCTCCAGGAGCCCACACATGGCTGGCTGCAGGCACTCTGGCAGCTGGCAGGCAAGACCAAACCTAACACCCCCCCCCCAGATTGCCTTTTACCTGTGTGCTGTGCTCCCTCTGGGTGGTTGTGATAGCGGTGGCAGCAGTGCGGCGCAGGTCTGGCTGCAGCGCTGGCTTCAGCACTTCACTAGGTCTTCTGGGGAACTTCCGGGAATCCAGGCTGTGCAGGGTGGGGGGGTGTCCCCCCTTCCACCCGCGCAGCCTGGGAGGGGGGGAGGTTTTGGGGGGGGTTTCATTGATTTTGATGGGCTCTTCACAACCTTGCTCCCCCCTACCTCTCTGCACTTATCGCCCTCCATACTCCAGCCCGTGCACTTCGCTCCTCCTCTGTCCCCTCTCTCGCCCTTCCACGCCTTCCCTGCTCCCCTAAGCGCCTTCGTCCCTTCTCACTTGCTGCCCCCCATGCCTGGAACTCCCTCCATACCTTCAAATCTCTCCTTAAAACTCACCTCTTTTGCTCTGCTCTGTCTGACTCTTTATCCTGCTGAGCCACTATTCCTATACCTACGATCGGTTTACCCTTATCCTTGCAACATGGACCTGCCTGCTGTCATTCTCATCGTAACCAAGCCAAGTACGTGCACTTGAGACCTCGCATCTTCATGAATGTTAGACCCCTTGTCTCTCCCTCTGTTCCCCTTCCTATGTCTCTCCCCCAGCTCTTGTCTTTCATATTGTAAGCCCTAGGGGCAGGGACCGTGTCTATTTTATTACTTTGTAAAGTGCCAGGTACACTGCTGGCGGTATATAAATGTTTGTTAATAATAATAATAATAATAATAATAATAATGGGGACACTCCCCCCCCCCATTGAAATCAATGGAAAAAAACCCAGTACTGGTAAACTGGTTTTACCAATAAAACCAATGTTTTTGAAACTGGTAACCGGTAAAACAGATATCCATTTTTTTCACTTTGGTCCCACCCCTACCTTTTACAGAACATAGTACTTGTGTTCCTAATCCAGTGCTGGAGAGTTTCTAATTGAGAGAAGGTTCTATCTATTCACTAATGCAATTCGGTCCCTGCAGCAGTTGGGGGAAGGAGCAGCTGGGAGTAGGAGGGTGCCTGTGCTTTCCCTAGCCCTTATTGGTCCCCCTCCTGTGTTGCAGGTACTTATACAGGGACTGGGGCCCTTTGGGCATGTCCCTGCAGCAGTTGGGGGAAGGAGCAGCTGGGAGTAGGAAGGTGCCTGTGCTTTCCCTAGCCCTTATTTGTCCCCCTCCTGTGTTGCAGGTACTTATACAGAGACTGGGGCCCTTCGGGCGTCAGCCCTTGGGTGACAGCCAAAGGGTGTCGCCCATTGGCGGGCCCATTGTGGGCACTGCAGTGGCAGTGCCCAACCCCCTGGACTCAGGGGCGTGTGTAGAGCCAGCGGGATCCAGAGGAGTCGTGCTTCCTGAACCAGCAGGAGAAAAGAGTCAGCAAGCCTACGGCGGAGTGTGGAGGGGAGCAGCTTTTCCGGGGCCAGAGTCAGAGTTCGTTAGTCCTTACCTGTCAGCTTCAGGAGCTGGAGTCCGGTGTCGGCGCGGGGGCGGAGCCAGAGCCTGCAGGGGAGAAAAGAGCACCCTTCGGAGTGCCCTTCAGAGTGCCGAGGAGTGTGGGCTGGCCCCTGTTGTCTCTTGAATATACTTTCGGGGGGGGCGCCGTTGCACGGGGGCTGATCTTGGAAATCTTTGCAGAGTGAGCCTGGTGGCTAAATAGTGATGGAGAGGTTTGTGCTGTTTGTGTTATGGCGGGGAAGAAAGCTCTAAAGAGAAATAAACCTCAGGCAACTGTGAACAGCAGCAGGCTGTTCAACAACGGCTAGACAAGTTTTACTCCTTGCGATTGGGTGCGCAGGGTTTGGAGGCAGGTGTGGTCGCACAGCCCGTATATATGGCCACCACGAGGGGGTCAAACGTGTCGCCCCCTTTTGATTTGGGGGAGCCTCGCTCGACATCGGCTGATTCTGTCCTGTGCTGTTTGGACCCTTACTTTTCTTATGGATCAGAGCGCTCTTCGCCACTTGACATAAGTAGCAAACTGTCACCTGTCAATCTTGTGGATGTCTTAGGGAAGCAGTGTCTTCTCCTGGGGGACGTAGTAGCTCAATTGTTGGGGAAGTTTGCGGATTTAATGGGTTTGGTGCAGGGTCAACAGGGCCAGTTGATGTCTATCGTTCAACAGCTCGCTGACAACAACATAGCACGGGTTGGTGTTTGGGTGAGTGATAGTACTAGTCCAGCATCGGCCAGGGGTCAGGAGCTGTTTGTAGGGGATCAGATACTATCAATAGGGGTTGGCCTCGGGAGGAGAGCAAAGGCAGAAGAGGAACCAGGGAAGGTGGGAAGGGATGGTACGATGACTTCTTGGACATTAGTTAAGGATGCCTTGGCCTTCTCAATTATTCCTTTCCCCAATGGGGCCATGTCCAAATGGGCCTCCATAGCACAAATGGAGCCATACCTTAGGGACCGCCTCACCCTCCATGCCCCAGAGCAACTCCTGCGGTCTGCCGGGGGTGCCTTCCTGGAGGTCCCCTGTGTTAAGCGGGGGGCCACGATGGAGAGGGCATTCTCGGTAGTGGGGGTTTTAGTTCCCCCACCTATTTTTGGTTTTAGATTGTATTTTAGCCCTGTTTAATATTAATATTTTTATAATATTTATGATAACTTTTAATTGATTTTATTGTATTTTAAAATGTTGGAAGCCGCCCCGAGCTGCATGGCAGGAGGGGCAGGGTAAAAATTTATAAAATAAAAATAAATATAAATAAATAAATAGCGTACCACCTAGAAAATTTATTAGGGTGGATTCCCCCAGGGGCCATAGGATCCTTTCAAGTGCTACCCTCCAGAGTCCTCACCCAGAGGTTGGTTGTCCACTTCACGGAGTTGCATTATGCACTTGAGGTATTACAGCAGGCCCCTTTGCTTGCTACCTGAGGCGTATATGTGGACGAGGTTTATAGAGACTTGGCAACTCAAGGCTTTCTGAGACAGTGGGCTCCCAGGATAAGGGGTCTTTACCCCCTGGGGTGGCCGGCTTGGGTGAGCTTAAGGATACCTTAGGGACAGGCACCCAAGCCCCGATTAACAACCGATTCCTGGAGCCGGTGGGGGGGAAGAGTTCAATTAGGGGAGATAAGGAGAAGATAGTCCCCCCGATTATCACCAACCCCCCCCTTGTTACCCGATAGTCCGGCACAGGTGTCAAGGGTGTCCAAGGGGGCGGGGAGCGATACCTGTTTCTGGGCTATCACAAGCATCAGTTCTAACAACGCTACCCACTTTGTCGGGGTGTTGTGATTCTGATGGGGTAACCCTGTGGGGCCCCTGGAGGATCGACCCCCGACAACTCCACCTGGTCAGATGGGGATGGTACAGATGGGGGATGGATGCTGACAATCCCATGGCCTTCAGCCCCAGGGCTTTAAGGTGACTTCATGGAATATTGCAGGGTGGGGGGCCAGGGTTGGGGATCCTGAATTTATTGCCTTTATTGATGGATTCGATCTGTTTTGCATGCAGGAAACATGGGTAGTGGCTTCCCTTGTATTGCCCCCAGCTTTATCTTGCTATAAAGTGGAGTTCCTCCCTGCACTGGCTATGGCTTCATGAGGACACGCTTGTGGGGGGCTGGCCTACCTCATCCATGAACGGTATTATGACATAATTATTTCTGTTATAAAGCATCCTCCATTCTTGCTGGGCCTGATTTTACGGATGGGAGGCAAGCGCCTTATACTACTCAATATCTACATTCCTCCGTCCAATACCCCTAGGTATGATCCAACGACCTGGGATAAGCTTGAGGTCCTTATAGATGACATAATGGTGCTCCATCTTAATAGTTATTTTTTATTAATGGGTGATTTTAATGCCCGGATGATGAAGTCTTGGAGATCTATTATGCTGATGCCTCCCCACAAGACTATCTTCTGTTACTCCCTCGCCAATCAAAAGACCTTTTAATTAGTACAGGGGGGTTTTCTCTGGCTAAGTTACAAGTGGGGCTGGATCTTTGCCTCCTTAACGGGGCTTCCTTGGGCGATTGGCTGGGAGAATTCACCTTCCTGGGAGCCAGGGGCTCAAGCATCATAGATTATGTCTTAGTATCCCCTAATGTTTTGCCCCGGATGAGAAGTTTTGAGGTGGGGAGGGAACAAGCCAGTGATCATTTAGCACTAATTTTGTGTATGGAACCTTGGGGAAATTTGGATGGGGGAGTAGTCCCAAGGGGGTCTGACCGATCATAGTTTGGACCCCAGTCTTGAGACTTTGTGCGAGGTAGTGTGGGCCAAAGTCTCTTCTACTCTCGATTTAGAGGGGTGGATGAGAGAACCTATGGTAACAGCTATAAGAGATACAATCTGTTCTGCCCAGGATTATCAAGTCATTATCCAGGCATTTGAGACAGTGTCCCATAAGGCCCAAGCTCTCTTTAATGCTAGGTCTGGTCCTGAGTACCAACAACCCCGAGTACCAGGTCAGGCTTGGTTTGATCAGGAATGTAGTACAGCTAGGGGTAAGCTAAAACGATCTTATCTGGCGTACTGACCGACTGGGGACAGGCGTCTTCCCCCTTCTTACTTCCACCGAAAACAGGAATATAGGGCCTTGATTAAAGAGAAGAAAAAGAGTTATTTCAAGTCCTCCTGGAGAAGGATAGTTGAGGCGGCCCAAAGGGGTAACTCGGGCCAATTTTGGAAATGCCTGAATTCGGACACAGAGGTTAGTGTTCCTAGTGTCCCCTATAGCTGCTCATGTATGGACTAAATATTTCTCCAACCTCTCTTCTGGACCTATGGGATTAACAGATCTAGCTGCAATGCCAGGTGGAGTGGAGGGGACTATAGATTGGCCACCAGTGTCCCCAGGAGAGGTCAGTGAGCTCATAGATGCTTGTAAAAGTAACAGGGCCCCAGGGTGGGATCTCATCTCTATTGACTTTTTAAAGGCATATAGGGAGTGGTGGGTCCCTATGTTCACTGCGTTGTTCATGGCTATTGATCGTTCGGGCCAGGTTCCCTCCATTTGGACCCATGTTATTGTAGTTCCCATCTTCAAGAAGGGCATTAATAACTTACCAGAGAATTATAGACCCATAAGCTTGCTTGCTGTCACAAGCAAGCTGTATGCCAAACATCTCCTGGGTAAGCTCACAGCTTGGTGTGAGGGACAGGAAATGATCCATCCTGAGCAAGCGGGGTTTCAGCGGGGAACATCAACAATTGATCACTGTTTGATTCTTCTTCATCTGATCGAAAAGTATAAATCCCGCAACCAGAAATTTTATGTGGCCTTCCTGGATCTCAGGATGGCATTCAATTCGGTCAGTAGGCCAATTTTGTGGACCAAATTGGAAAAATTATCCCTCGAGCCCAGGCTCTTGGCTTTGATAAAAGTCCTGTATGCCAATTCCAAGCTGGCAGTTAGGCTGGACCCCCAGGGGCACATTTCGGAGGAGGTTCCGGCAAAGCGAGGGGTTAGACATAGTTGCGTTCTCGCGCCCTCACTTTTCAACCTATTTATTAATGATGTTGTCTCGCATATGGCTTTACCCCATTTTTCCCCTCCTTGTTTGGCCTCGCGTTACGTAGGTTGTTTGTTGTTTGCTGATGCTCTAACCCTTCTTTTGCAGACCCGGAAGGGCCTAAGCAGGCAGTTGGATGCTTTTGTCGGCTATTGTAGGGTGAATGTCCTTGTTCTGAATCTCGCCAAATCCAAGGTAATGGTTTTTGCCAATTCACTGAGAGATAATTGGCATAATTGGAGTGTAGAAACAGCCCAGATACTCCAAGTAAGAGAGTTCAGATATTTGGGGATAACATTTCAAGCAGCGGGGAGTGGGAAAAAGCACATTGAAGGGGAAATGGTGGTGGCTAAACAATCTGCCTTTGCCATCCAGAGATTTTTTTTGTCCTCCGGGAGAATAGAGTTTACTATGGCCCTTCGGGCCTTTAACGCCATGCCTACCACCCAGGCCCTGTTTGGGGCAGAATTGTGGGCTCCCTTTGCCCCACTTCACTTGGATAAACTTCAATCATCCTTTTTGAGGGCATTGCTTAGGGCTCCAGGGGGGGCATCGGGAGCCGTAATTAGACTGGAGACTGGACAGCGGAGTTGGGCTTTCCAGGCATGGGCTAGGGCCCACAAAATCTGGCTAAAATATGTTAAATTACATAGGAGGGGGTTATTCCCTTACTTACAGGAGGACACCTATTGGAGTCAGTGGGTCCAGAGAGTTGAGATGCATATAGCCAGGTTGGGGCTGCCCCGGTCTTATCTCTTAGTAAGGGATTCAGGGATAGCGGGGGTAGAATTAAAGTGTAGGTGGAAAGATGTGAACCTCCAGGAGGAGAGGGCCAGGGTGGCAGTCTCTCTCCATATATCATGTTATTTGATGATGGCTCCCCCGATTGATGTCCTGGCCCAGCATTTGGCTATGAGCTACTCGGCCAGGGGAAAGTGGCTGTTTTCAGCTGCAAGGTTTAACGCTCTCCCATCCCAACTCTGGGTGGGCAGATTGGCTGGGATTCCGTTCCATCAGAAACTGTGTCCTTTTGACTGGTTAAGAGGTTGAAACCACTGAGCACATTTTGTTCAGGTGCCATCTCTATGACCCCCAGCGGGTAGCATTTTTGGATACTTGGTTGTCCAATCAGCCAGGGAGGTCTGATGACAGGATGAAGGAGATCCTGCTCAGCAATCTCAATCAGGATTTGACAGGTATGGTGGTGAAGTTTTTAACGGCTGCATTTGTAAGGAGATCACAGTTTGTAAAATTTAAATCGCCCCAGCCACTTGGTTAGGGCCGTTGGGGTATGGAAGGTAAATAGGCAGTTTTGCCTATGTTTTATGTTTGTTATGTACCCTGTTTTGTGGATGTCTATGTGTATGATTTAGCAATGGCCAAGGCCATTGAACTTGAACTGAACTGAACTAATGCAATTCATGCTAAATATCCTTGCTGCAAGAGCTTAATCATGGCTTTCAAAATGTTGGGAACTTTTCTGGTAGCTTGAATTCTTAGTCAAACTGGATTGATTTTTTTTTTTTTACAATCTGTACATTTCCATAAACATACATTGTGTTTTGCAGATGAAAAGAAAGATACATGTCTCAATGAACTTAGAAAGCTTATTTCCTAGTCCGATTGCAGGTTACTATGTGTATCAAGAGACTTTAGGAGAATACAACCCTTTAAAAATGTGTTATTCTTTGTTACCATTGGCTTATGCTGTGTTCAACCTGTGTTATTTACTAGGGGTGGGACCCCGGACCCATTACCGGCTACCGGATTTACCGGTTACCGGTTCTGGGAAAACCGGATTCCCGGATTAAATCCGGTATACCGGTACCGGATTTAATCCATTGGTTTCAATGGGGCGCTGTGTCCCCATTGAAACCAATGAAATATCCCTCCCCCTCCCCCTCCCAGGCTGCGCGGGTGGAAGGGGGGACACCCCCCACCCACCCTGCCCAGCCTGGCTTTTTGTTTAAAAAAAAGAACAGAGTCAGACCCGGACCCGGAGGCGAAGGCGGAGGCGAGCCCACCCCCCCAGCACCAGCGGCCGCGGCGTCCCCGCAGCCGCCGGTAAGTATGACTCGATCCCTGGGGGGGGTGTGTAACACCCCCACCCCCCCAGGGATCACCCCTACAGTGCGCCGCTTCGCTTACCTGTGGGAGCTCCGGCGGCGGCGGGCGGTCCGGCGGCCTCAGCGCCGGCTGTGGCTGCCGGCGTCAGGACGCTGTAGGCCTTCCGGTGAACTTCCGGGTTTCACCGGAAGGCCTACAGCGTCCTGACGCCGGCAGCCACAGCCGGCGCTGAGGCCGCCGGACCGCCCGCCGCCGCCGGAGCTCCCAAAGGTAAGCGAAGCGGCGCACTGTAGGGGTGATCCCTGGGGGGGGGGGGGTGTTAAACACCCCCACCCCCCCAGGGATCGGGTCATACTTACCGGCGGCTGCGGGGACGCCGCGGCCGCTGGTGCTGGGGGGGGGGCTCGCCTCGCCTCGGGGTCACTCTGTCTCTTACTCTTTTTTAAAACAAAAAGCCAGGCTGGGCAGGGTGGGTGGGGGGTGTCCCCCCTTCCACCCGCGCAGCCTGGACTCGGGGAGGGTTTTTTTTTTAAAAAACTGTTTGGCTGGGGCTTTAAATTTTTTTACATTGCAGCCATTTAAAAATGGCTGCAATGTAAAAAAATCCGGTACCCAGGAATCCGGTACCAGGCCCGGATTACCGGGCCGAATCCGATAATGCCGGTACACCCAATACCGGCATTATCGGATACCGGATTCTACCGGTTTCCCACCCCTATTATTTACAGTTAAATGTGATTTTTAACTGTAAATAGAAGTAACAATGAAACTGTTGGCACACTGAGAGCACCACAGTCACATTTTAATCACCTCCCGGCACCACCATAATCCTAGACCTATTTATTTATTTATTTATTTATATAAAATTTGTATCCCGGCCCTCCTGCCCACAGGGCAGCGCGGGGTGGTGAACAACAACAGATCCCACCAACACCTCATGGTTGACTGTGTTGAATGCAGCCCAAAGGTTTAGCATGACCAATAAGGTCTGACGACCCTGGTCCAATGCCAGATAGAGATCGTCAACCAAGGCCACCAATGCAGTCTCTGTACCATACCCAGGCCAAAACCCAGACTGAGAGGGGTCAAGGAAACCAGTGCGGTCCAGATGTTCCTGGAGCTGCCGTGCCACAGCCCGCTCAATAACCTTCCCTAAAAAGGAGAGGTTAGAGACCAGCCAATAACTGGCAGGAGCATCAGCATCAAGAGATGGTTTCTTGAGCAGGGGCCTAACCACAGCCTCCTTCAGGCAGTCAGGCACCCTGCCCTCCTGAAGGGAGGCACTAACCACCCCAGCCAGCAATGGCTGTAATGTCTCCTGGACAGTTTTCACC
This sequence comes from Sphenodon punctatus, assembly GCA_003113815.1. NCBI lineage: Eukaryota > Metazoa > Chordata > Lepidosauria > Sphenodontia > Sphenodontidae > Sphenodon > Sphenodon punctatus. The sequence continues at coordinate 5,025,233 of QEPC01001717.1, read as the reverse complement.
AACCAGGATGGGCATGGGTCTTGTTCACAAGTGGTGGTATGAACAGATCCCATCAAGGACTCCACATTGGCAGGTGACACCATCTGAAACCGATCCCACAAAACAGGATAGGACGGGGCATACATAGCCTCAAGATGATCCTCTGCAATAACTTTGGTACTGAAATCGTGGCGGATTGGAGCAATCTTATCTACAGAGTACTTGATAAACTGGTCACAGTGGTCGCTGGATTGCTCCAGGTCCAGGTGGAGGCAGGCAGGACTGACCAAGCCTTTCACCACCTGGAAAAGCTCATCTGGACATGACTTTGCAGATGCAATCAAGGCAGCAAAGAACTGCCTCTTTGCTGCCTGCACTGCCACAGCATAGGCCTTTAAACTGCTCTTGTGCTGCAATCGATCATACTCATCACAAAGCCGGTGCCACCATCGCTCTAACCGCCTGCTCTCCCGCTTCAAACACCGCAGGCCCTCAAAAAAAACCCCAACCTACAGCACTCTTCTGATCATTTTTAGTTGTAACGGTGTGAGTGTTACCCCTGTGTGCTGTAAATTTTAAATTAAAGTTTTTTAATCTGAATTGTTTCAAAATAAATTGAGGATTTACTGTTGTGTTGGAGTATGTTTGTAGCATTTAGCATCCACTTGAGGGGTGTGTGTATTAAAATAAGAGTTTACCAATTACCAGCATTGTCCTCAGATAATAGAAAGACAAGATGATGGATAATGGTTCTAAAAAGCAAATTTTAGCAACTAAAGAGATACATATTAACTGAAAATAGCTTTAGTTCATTAGATGAAATCACCATCTCAATTATGGAGGTTTCAAAATTAGATGAGTAAATGGCTTTTCCTCTTGCAGAATCTGTTTTGCCTATTCAGTGCTTGTAGTAAGGAGAGGTGGGGGTTTGGTTTTTTTTTTAAATTGGATGACTTGTGGCGTATTCATACATTGGGGCTGATCTCAACCCCTGCATGCTATGTAAACAGAGCATGTGTGCATCTCCCTCATAACCCTCGCGGGGACCTCGCGCACACCCCCATGCTATCAGGACTATGGCACACACATAAACCTCACGGGTACGTAAACATGCGCATAAGCAGTGCATGCAGGGGGTTTAGGATTGCCTCCACTGTCCCGCAGGCCCTCAGTAAACCAAGGAGACCCATGGGAGACTCGGGAGGGCAGCAGATGCCTGGGAGCCACTCTGTCAATGGTCTTGGCCAATAAGGTGTTCCAGAAGGCTACGAGATCATCGACAGAGCAGGTGTCAAGGTTCAGGGGAAACTCCCCCAGAGCATTTTGGAACCGATCCGGGTCCATAAGTCTCCGGGGGCAGACCAACCTAATAGGTCCTGCACCCTGCCGGGGGCTGACATGTGCCAGGATGCACGCCTTAAGGAGGTAATGGTCAGACCATGACAAAGGCTCCACGCCCCTAACTCCTACTAACTGACCCCCCGCCTCAAGGCCGGTACAGAAAACCAAATGCAGTGTATATCCCTCCTCGTGTGTGCGGCCACAGATGATTTGGGACAGGCCCATGGTTGTCATGGAGACCATGAACTCATGCCTTGCTCCTCCAAGATCGGTATCAGCATGGGTGTTAAAATCCCCCAGGACCACTAATCTAGGGGTCCGGAGGATCACTTCTGACACCAGATCAGCAAGAGCATGTAGGGATGCTGCTGGGCAATTGGGTGCACGGTACACCAGCAGCACCCTTAATCTGTCCTCGGCCAAATCCAACACAAGATGGAGACACTCAACACCTGGTGGAGCCTGCATCGGATACCTTCTAAAAGACAATGCACCCTTGATAACAATGGCTACACCGCCCCCCCACCCCCAATCCCTCCAACTGAGGCTGATGCTGCATAGAGAACTGAGCCGGAACAAGATCAGCCAGAATAGGGCCCGATTCATTGTCCAACCAGGTCTCTGTAATACACACGAGGTCGGCGTCCCACTCCAGGATTAACTCCCAGATGGTAGATGACTTATTGGCAACCGACCTCGCGTTCAACAGCACCAAACCTATGCAGCCACCCTATAATTTTAGTTAATTAACATATACATTATATAGGTAAATTTTATTGTGGCTGTAGCTTTTGCCTTTGCCAAACAGATTCTACATATGCCAAGATCGACAAAGAGATAAATAAAAAAAAACCTTAAAACATCCTTTATCATTACAAAACTTCTATAAGTAACATAATTACAAACATAAGGTGATTACAAACATTTGCTACACAGAGACTGCAGACTCCAAAACAGTCAGTAAACACAGATTACCAGTATAGTATGCAGGCCTTTTATAAGCAACATTATTGGATGCTTGCATCTAATAGCAGCTGCTTGCTGCGCAAAAGCTGCACGTTTTGCAGCAGCAACACTTTCCTTTTGTTAACAAAGCCAAATCATTTTTTCTCGTTTAGAAGAGAGAAAACACTTCTTCAAGAGGGGAACAATAAGCTCCATTCTAATATCCCTAAAGTATAAGCAATCCATAACATAATGAGTGATATCCTCTAACATATTTAACCCACAGGGGCAGATCCTATTACTTTTAGGGATAGCAAGATGACGGCTGGCAGTAACGGCAGTAGGCATCTGCTCGAAATGTAATCTTGACAGCTGCACACGACTTGTAGGTTTTAAATCCAACAAAAGGTAGCCTGCCATTCTACTGTCAGGCATCCATAGATAGTATAAGGGGGAGATCCTACTTCTCCGAGCCAGTGCACAATCTTCCTGCCTGGCTCCATCAGATATCCGTTGTAAAGCCTCATGTATATCCCTCTTTGAGAAATACCGCCAATCTTTCATGCTTACGTAACACAGGCCTATCTTTACCAAGGTATCTTTAATTAACCGTAACCAGGGGGTCCAATATGGATTTGCACATATTTGGTCCTCCAGATAACACATTTTAACAAATCTATTCGGACTCAGTTTCAGCATCTGGTACCAGTACCTCAGAGCAATCTTGTTCTTAATAGTTTGGATTGCCTCCACCCCAGTTTCTAATCTCAAAAGAACTGCCGGCAATGAGTTAGGCAGTCCAAGAATGGACCTCAAAAATGTATTTTGTGGGATTTCCAGGGTATTATCTATTGCGTGTCCCATCCCATCCCCCCCTCACCCGTTCCCTCCATCAAATGCCTGGAGGAACAGCCAGGTTTTACAAGCCCAATGAAAAGTCAGAAGGTCTGGGGCCAGGTGAGCCTCCTCCAGGAGGCAGTTCCACAGTCAAGGTGTGGCCACTGAGCACGCTCTCGCCATAGTGGCCCCCCAATTTACTCAGGGGACCTCCAAGAAGTCATGCCCAGTGGACCGCAGGGTCCAATCCAGGACTTGGGGAGTGAGGCAGTCCTGAAGATAGGTCGGGCTGAGGCCATGTAGGGCTTTAAAGGTGAAAACCAACACCTTGAATTGGGCCCAGAAGAAAATAGACAGCCAGTGCAGAGAATGGAGCACTGGTGTAATGTGCTCTTGGCAACCCAACCCTATTAAGGAGCTGGGCTGCCACACTCTGCACCAGCTTCAGCCTCCGGATCGTCACCAAGGGTAGCCCCACATAGAGTATATTGCAGTAGTCCAGTCTTGAGGTAACAAAAGCATAAATTATGGTGGCCAGGTCGGAGTCCAAGTCATAAGGTCAAAGCCACCGAACCAGATGTAACTGGTGGAAATCCCCTTTCACCACCATCTCCACCTGGATATCCAAGCAGAGCTGGGAATCCAGGAGCACCCCTAGACTCTGCACCTGGGAGACCAGTGGGGGACAAACCCCATCAATGATGGGGGAAGTCACACCTGCTGCTCTTCCCACCCACATTACCTCCATCTTGTCAGGATTCAGCTTCAGTTGGCTCTACCTCATTCAGTCCCCCACAGCTGTCAAACCTTGGGAAAGGACACAGTCTGCCGGACCTGGGTCCGATGAAAATGAGAGGTACAGCTGAGTGTCATCATCATCATCATATTGATGATAACTCACTCCGAACTGCCTCACAAACTTGCCTAATGGCTGCATGTACACGTTGAACAAGAGCAGGGACAGAATAGAACCTTGTGGGACACCAAACGAGAAGTCACGGGGGGAAGATGATTTATCCCCCAGCACTACCCTTTGGGACCTACTGGCTAGGTAGGAACAGAACCATTGTAGAGCTGTCCCACCCAATCCTGCCCGGTCCCACAAACGAGGCCATGAAGACCCTTGTAGGTGAAGACAAGAAGTTTGTAGTGCTGGATGTCAAGGGGTAGAGGGAGCCAGTGGTGGGAGGAGAAGTGGTTGAACACAATGGAAAGTAGTGGGTGAGGTAAATAGCCTTCACAGCAAAGAGTTGAACAAAAGTGAGAGGGTCAAACTGAGAGCAGGGAAGATGAGTAGAAAGGAAGCTGCTGTTGTCAAGGCAAGACTATTGGCAGCGGGAGCAGTAAGGAAGGGTCAGATGTTATCAATGTGCAGGAAGAAGCAACAGACCTTTAACAATGGACTGAATACAAAGTGTAAAGCAGAGGGGGGAGTCAAAGGGGAATCCCAGATTGTGTGCATGGGGACAGGGTGGCTGGACACACTGTCAGTGGAGACAGAGTGAAGAGGGAGAGGATTGTTTAGGACAGAAGATATGCCCCTCCGCCAGCCAGCACTGGTGGCAGGAGGGCCCTTGTCACACCCCCTTTAAGGGGGAACGAGACAGAGTCAGGAGAAGGGACCTCACTCTGCAGGGCGGTTCCTGCCCTGCAAGCAACAAGTGTAAGCAGAGCACAGCAGGGGTTGCCTAGCAACACCTCCTGCAGACCGCGAAAAGCCAGTGCAAGCCAGTTCTGCCTCCAAACAAGGGAGGAGGTGTCTGAAACCTCTGCTGGGAGAACCATTCCCAGGCAGGCATCTGCAGAGTCAGCAGCACCTGGATAGAGCACTACCGACAGGACGAGCAGAGCAGTGGACCATGCAAGGATCACCGACCAGCAAGTATGGGAAAAAGGAAGAGTGGGGGGAGCAGAGTCCCTAAAAGGCCCCTCCAACAGGCAGCTCCGGGCAGCAGCGAGCCACCGGAGCTCCCCCCCACCAGTAGCGAGCACCTTCCTCCCACAGGAAGAGCAGGAGGCACCCAAAGGGGACCCAGCCACACAGGGGTCGCTCCGGAAGTGCTTAGCCAGGTGCGAGGCCCTGGTGCATATGCTAGCGGACTATGGGTCAGGCCAGGGAGGTGGGCCAGCTACCTCCCCTCACCGGGGCCCAACAGAACTTGTGGGCTGTTGGTGACGAGCCAGCGGCCCCAAGCAGTGTGTCAGTGAGAGAGATGGACTCCCTTGCTCCAGGCCCCCAGGATGATCAATCCTTGCCCCCCCTGCAGGGGCAGGTGAATGAGGGACCCAGAAGGGGGGTAGAATGGTGGCTCCCCAGCACAATACCGCATGGAAACTGCCTCCACTGGCCCTGCAAGATCGGGGTGGGCCTGCCCCCCAGTTAGTCCCTGAATTGGCTCCCCCGCCTGGGTGTGGTAGCGGGGAGACAGGCCCACCTCCCACTCACTCGGCGGTGGGTGTCCCAGGCCCCCAGTGCAGAAGGGAGGGAGGGAACCGGCCTTAGCGCCAACTGTTGCTGTCCATCTGCCCCCACCGCCGAGGCGAGGGGGTAGGCTTTTTCCCCCAGTATCTCCACACAGGGAAGAGGCTCCACCAGCACAGAGACCCTGAAGTGACCTGACTGACCAGCCTGAAGAGCCAAGGACTGGGCCATGTGGGCATGCATCGAGGTGTTGGAGAGAGAGCTGAGGGCCATTGCCGGGGATTGGCAAAGAAGAGAGATGGAGCCCCTCACTGATGGATCCTATGAGGAGTATCAGGATAAACAAGGTGATCCAGGGTATGGGAGAGTTGGAATGGAGGGCACATACCCCTCGGAGTGGAAGAGGCCCAATGACCCCTGGCACTGGGTGCTAGCTTATACCAGCTGGGTACCGATCCAATTCCCCTATGAGGTGCAGGCAGTGCCAGAGAGGAAACAATGGTAGTGGGGTGGGGAACACCCCCACCCATGGGAAACATGGTGGCCTCCCCCCCTGGAAAAGGGGAGGGTGATGCCCCAGCTCCTATGGTGGAACGGGGCTTGGGTGTAGGTTGCACCAGCATCCCCTCCCCCCCTCATTGGGTGGCGGTGACTGAAACACAGAGCCTGCCTGCCACCAGCCAGGCACCTGGGGCCATGTCAGTTCCGTCCGCGCGTGTGCTATAGGTATCGGTTCAACCCCGAGAGGTACCAGAACCAAGGGCGCTCCAGGTATGGGCACAGCCCCAAGTGGCACCAACCCCCCCCTCCTGTGACAGTGGACCGGTCTCCCCCACCACAAGGTGGCGGATACTCCACGGTGTCAGCATCTATAGGGGAACACCTGTTGCCAACCACCCGTGAAAAAATCTGGAAGGGAGAATACATAGCTCTCTTTGCGCTCTTGTTCAGCGACCCCATCCTGGATCCCGTCGAACAGGAGGATAATAAAGAAAAGGAGTGATTCCGCCACCCCTAGGCAGATTGAAATTGGGCCAACTGGACGGCTGCCTACTCAATTTTCATGGGGGTAATGCTTCAGGTGTACCCCTCAGCGAGCCTCTGACATGCTTAAATATACAGACATTGTCAGGAGGGTTTATGGGACTGGCCCACCCCGAGCCCGGCTTCGATATGATGAGGCTTTTCGCCATAGGGAAGTATTTACACCTGGCCTTTGCTGGGATGTCCACGCCCATGACTTGTGTCTACATAACATGATCGACGCAGCTAGTTCCCCTAGATCCAATAGTGGCCATGTGCTAGTGCGAGGGGGGGTTGCACCATCCAATGAGTTTTTTCGTCCCGAAGGATGGAAGGGGTCCAGCAATGGTGTGCACCTTCGCTGGGAATTTAGCAGGATGGGACAGTGCACCCACCAGGCATGAAAATTCTGGCACTCCTGCACACACTGTGGTGACTACCATACTTCCACCTCCTGCCAAACAGCAGGGGGGAAGGAGGAAGAACCCCCAAGGAGGGGCAGGAAGGGGGAACCAGGGTGGTGTCACCGGCATCCCCCCTCCCAAAGACCCCAACCCCAGTTAATATTGAGCAACTGGAGTACGTCCTGCGGGGACACCCTGCCTGCGGGGAAGTAAGGTACATAGTAGAGGGATTTAAGGAAGGTTTCGCATCCCCGCCAGATGTGTCCACAAACCCTGGCTTGCCCCCAATCTGAAGTCAGTGATCGGCAAGGAACAGATGGTCAGGGATAAGATTGTGAAGAAGATTCATGAAGGGAGGGTGACTGGCTGTTTGCATCCCCCCCGTTGGCATCTCTGGTGGTCTCCCCAGTGGGGGTGGTCCCTAAGAAGGTCCCGGGGGAATACCGATTAATTCACCACCTTTCATACCCCAGAGGAGGGTCTGTGAATGATGCCATTCCGAGGCAGCTCACGTCTGTCCAGTACGTCCTGTTTGATGTGGCCATTGAAAAGGTTAAGAACTGTGGCCCAGGAGCCCTTCTTGTTAAGTGTGATATTAAATCCACATTTTGCTTGTTGCCAGTCCACCCGGATAGTTATCACTTGCTGGGATTCTACTTCCAAGGCCAGTATTATTGTGACAGGGCAATGCCCATGGGCTGCTCTATTTCATGCTCGGCCTTCGAGCATTTTAGCTCCCTAGTCGAGTGGGTTCTCAAGCAGCGAGCGGAGGGGGGAGGAATGTGACAAAATATTTAGACAATTTCCTGTTCATAGGGTCATTGGAATGTGCTGGCCTTATGGCGATATTCCAGGAAATGGCAGGGGACATGGCAGGATCCCCCTGGCCCCAGAAAAAATGGTAGGGCCAGCCACCACCATGACCTTAACTTGATGCTGCTCAAATTCACGCCTCCCCGAGGATAAATTGTCTACACTAAGATAGGGGGGTGTCTGACAGTACAAAAAGTCACAGTTCACACCCTGCAATCATTGGTGGGCAGTTTCAATTTTGTGTGCCAAGTAGTAGCCCCGGGCAGGGCGTTTCTTTTTTTTTTTTTTAAATTAGTTTCCTTTATTTATATTCATTACAAAGTATCACAAATATTTCTTTCATTTTCGGGCTTTACAACCTTCACCCGTGTTACATATAACATATCGCTGTATATTATATAACTTTATTATCTCTCCCCCCTTTTGTTTCCTTCAATGTATCAGAGGTATATATATATATATATATATATATNAATCTGGAAGGGAGAATACATAGCTCTCTTTGCGCTCTTGTTCAGCGACCCCATCCTGGATCCCGTCGAACAGGAGGATAATAAAGAAAAGGAGTGTCACCGGCATCCCCCCTCCCAAAGACCCCAACCCCAGTTAATATTGAGCAACTGGAGTACGTCCTGCGGGGACAACCTGCCTGCGGGGAAGTAAGGTACATAGTAGAGGGATTTAAGGAAGGTTTCGCATCCCCGCCAGATGTGTCCACAAACCCTGGCTTGCCCCCAATCTGAAGTCAGTGATCGGCAAGGAACAGATGGTCAGGGATAAGATTGTGAAGAAGATTCATGAAGGGAGGGTGACTGGCTGTTTGCATCCCCCCCGTTGGCATCTCTGGTGGTCTCCCCAGTGGGGGTGGTCCCTAAGAAGGTCCCGGGGGAATACCGATTAATTCACCACCTTTCATACCCCAGAGGAGGGTCTGTGAATGATGCCATTCCGAGGCAGCTCACGTCTGTCCAGTACGTCCTGTTTGATGTGGCCATTGAAAAGGTTAAGAACTGTGGCCCAGGAGCCCTTCTTGTTAAGTGTGATATTAAATCCACATTTTGCTTGTTGCCAGTCCACCCGGATAGTTATCACTTGCTGGGATTCTACTTCCAAGGCCAGTATTATTGTGACAGGGCAATGCCCATGGGCTGCTCTATTTCATGCTCGGCCTTCGAGCATTTTAGCTCCCTAGTCGAGTGGGTTCTCAAGCAGCGAGCGGAGGGGGGAGGAATGTGACAAAATATTTAGACAATTTCCTGTTCATAGGGTCATTGGAATGTGCTGGCCTTATGGCGATATTCCAGGAAATGGCAGGGGACATGGCAGGATCCCCCTGGCCCCAGAAAAAATGGTAGGGCCAGCCACCACCATGACCTTAACTTGATGCTGCTCAAATTCACGCCTCCCCGAGGATAAATTGTCTACACTAAGATAGGGGGGTGTCTGACAGTACAAAAAGTCACAGTTCACACCCTGCAATCATTGGTGGGCAGTTTCAATTTTGTGTGCCAAGTAGTAGCCCCGGGCAGGGCGTTTCTTTTTTTTTTTTTTAAATTAGTTTCCTTTATTTATATTCATTACAAAGTATCACAAATATTTCTTTCATTTTCGGGCTTTACAACCTTCACCCGTGTTACATATAACATATCGCTGTATATTATATAACTTTATTATCTCTCCCCCCTTTTGTTTCCTTCAATGTATCAGAGGTATATATATATATATATATATATATTAATGTTCATACTTCAGTTCTCTTGGCATTTCAGATAATTTCCTTTTCATGGAGGTAATGTACTTTTCCATCCGGTCTTTTGTATAGTTGTAGAAAGTTCTATATCGAGGACCATGTAGCTAAGAAGTTCTTTTGTTTTTTGTAGAAGTTTGCTTTTAGTTTTTCCATTGAGAAGATGAACCACACTCTGTTGACCCATGCAGATTCTGTCATCCTCTTTACATTTTTCCAATTTTTAGTTAATACATTTATACCTGCCAGTATTAAAATTACTATTGTATCCTTGTAATGTTGTAACATCTCTATTTCAGGATATATACCTAATAACATAAGTTCAGGTGTAAAGGGGATGTTACATTTGGTAATCGCCAAGATATGACTATCGATCATTTTCCAAAAATTTTGTATATCTCCACAGCTCCAGCAGCAGTGTAATAGTGTCCCCACTTCCCCACACCCATGCCAGCATTCATTCGTTGCACTGCCCCGGATGTTTTTTAACCACTCCAGAGTCCTATAGTACCTTAGAATCAGCTTCAGTTGTGGTTCCTTCACTTCTAGTGATTGGGCTGATCTAAACATTCTCTGTCTTATCATTTCCACCTGTTCTTTAGACCAGTTCTTGTCTAATTCTTTCACCCATTTCTCTTCATAACCTGGATTCTTTGGGTATTGTGTGTCTAGTAGTGCTTTATTTATTCTAGATACCACCCCTTTTTGTGGTCTTGCTCCCATTATTGCTAGTTCCAATGGGTGACTTGGTCTTAATAGTTCTTTTCTATGTTTGGGTATGTCTATTAGATGCCTTAACTGTCTGTACTCCAAGTAATCTATCTGTGTTTGTACTAGATTTTCCAAATCTGTTTGTGCCATAAACTTCTCTCCATTATATAGTTGTTGTATTTTACATATGTGTTTACTTTTTAGTTGTTTCCCTAATTTTGGTATTCCAGTTGGATGTCTATTTAAGTGGTCTTTTATTGTCATCCATGGGGACGCTGTCTCTTTAAGTCCAATTTTTTTCTTGTTTTGTTGCCATGTCTGTCATGCTATATTTGCAAATGGATGTTGTGTCCATTTAGTTTTGTCCCTTTCTTTTCCTAGTATTATCTGCTCCCTAAATTCCTTAATGTTCACCATCTCTTTTTCTATTTCTACCCATGTTGTCTCCTTGTTGTCCATCAGCCACTCCCTCACTCCTCTGAGCACCGCTGCTCTGTAATAGGTAATCAACTCAGGGCAGCCTATTCCTCCTTTTAACTGATGTTTATATAATAATTTTCTATTTATTCGGGGTTTCTTTCCTTGCCAAACAAATTTCAAAGCACTTTTTTTCCATTGTCTTAAAATAAGACCTTGGTATTTCGATTGGGAGTGCTGTCAAGTTGTACAATACCTTAGGTAAGATCATCATTTTTAATAGATTAATTTTCCCCATCCATGATGTTGCCAGTGCATACCATTTTTCCATCTCTGATTGTATTTTTCCTATGTTTTCTGCAAAGTTTGTCAAATATAATTTTTTCAGATCTCTAGTAATCCATATCCCGAAATATTTAAATTTATCTTTTTCTATTTTAAACTGTAAGTTTCTTTCTAGTTATTTTACCATCTTTTTATCCTCTACATAAATCATGGCTGAGGATTTACTATAGTTTATTGTGTATCCTGATATTTGACTAAATTCATCTATCAATTTTACTAAGTGGTGTATTGATGTGCTTGGATCTGTGATATACACTAACATATCGTCGGTGTATAACGCCAGCGTATGTTCCTGTTTGCCTATTGTCACCCCTTTAATTTGTTGCTTGCTCCTTATAGGAATGGCCAATATTTCCAATACTAAATTAAATAACAGTGCTGACAAGGGACACCCCTGTCACGTACCCCTTTCTAATACGAACTGCTCAGTCAGTTTGCCATTAATTAACAGCTGTGACACTGGTTTTTTATATATGGCTTGTACCCATTGTATAAAGTTACCAGCGAATTTCATTTTTTTCAATGTTTCAAAAAGACATTTTACTTCAATTTGATCAAATGATTTCTTTGCGTCCATAGACAGAATCATTGTTGGTGTGTGCTGTACTTGGACAAAGTGGCATATATCTATGGTTTTACAAATGTTGTTTGCCCCCATTCTATTAGGTATAAATCCTACCTGATCTGGGTGGATTAGTTGGGTAATAATATCCGCCAGTCTGTTCGCTAGTGCTTTTGTAAAAATTTTGTAATCTGAATTCAGTAATGATATAGGCCTATAGTTTGAGCAGTCTTTATCTTTTCCCTGCGTTAAATGATGGCGGCATCTCCTTCTGCTGTGCAATCTGATTAAATGTGTCTGTTAATGGCTTAGCTATCTCATTTATGAAGATTTTATAATATTCATAGGGTAGCCCGTTCGTTCCTGGCGCTCTGTTGGTAGGTAGTTGTTAAATCACTTTTTAAATTTCCTTTTCTGTAAATTTAGCACTCAGGTAGTTGTTTTGTTCCTTATTTACTTGGGGGATTTTATATTTTTCCAAAAACTCTGTGATTTTATTCTTAGAAGGTGATCTAGTTTTGTACACCCTAGCATAGTGCTGTAAAAATGCTTTTTGAATTTCTCTTTTATCATTTTGTCTGTTGCCTTGTGTATCTTTTATCACTTTAATTACATACCTTTCTCTCTTTTTGTGTACCATATTGGCTAGTACTTTATCCGCTTTGTTGTTGTTCTCATAATAGTAGCATCTTATCTTTCTCATGGCTTGGGTGGTATTTTCTATTTCCATAGCATTAATCTCATTTCTAATCCTTTGGATTTCCTCATTTGTTTCTGCTGATGGGTGTAACTTTTGTGTATTTTCTACTCTCACTAAGTTTTGATAAAGTTCTCTTTTACGTTCTGCCTTGTGTTTATGTTCATATGCACTCTGTGAAATAAAAACTCACCTCATTACTGCTTTTGAAGCACCCCAGACTGTGTGTGTTGAGACATCACTTGTGTTGTTTGTTTTGAAATATTCCTTTAACTCATTTCTGGCTCTTTCTTTTACAGTGTCGAGTTTCAGAATTTTTCTATCTAGCGTCCAATTTGTTCTTGTCTTTTTTATGTGGTCTTTCTCTGGTCCTCTTATTGCTAACATTACTGCATAGTGATCTGATATTACTGTTGGTATTATATTACACTCTGTACAGCGAGCCCTCAGTTCTCTGGTTACTAAAATATAATCTATCCTTGAGAATGAATTATTCGGTGGAGAGTAAAAAGTGTATTCCCTCTCTGTCGGGTGCCTAAATCTCCATATATCTATCCATCTCCTTTCCTGTGCTTGCTCTGCCAGTTTTGTGTTCGGGTGCCTTCTTCGTGGCATATCAGATCTATCTTCCCGCTGCATTGTGCTATTAAAGTCTCCAAATATCAGAAGTGTGCCTTCCCTATTGTCTTCTATTATTTTGAAATACTTTATCACAAATTGGTTGTTTTGTTCTGTTGGGGCATACATATTCACTAAGGAGACTTTCTCCCCATTTAATATACCTTTGACCATTATAAATCTGCCTTCCTTATCTGTTAAGAGAGATTCCTTTATGAAATTGCAATTAGCTGCTAGACCAATGAGCACTCCTGCTTTCTTTCTAACTGCACAGGAGGCATAAATTTGTGGATGGTTTTTAGATTTCATTCTGTACACATCCTTTTGTAGGAGATGCGTCTCTTGTAGACAGAAGACACTAATGTTATTACTTCTAATTAATTGATGGGTCCTTCTACGTTTGATTGGACTGTTTAGTCCTCTACTATTTAATGTGAGTGTCCTTATATTATACATCTTTCTACCTTTTTGTTGTTATTCCTTTCTTTTTTATACCTCAGTTCTTGTTGTTTTTGTTTATCTTTATTATCATGCCATACTATTTTTTTCTGTAGTTTCCCTATCTTAAATTGTCCTATTCCTCCTTTATGATACCTCTTTTCATCCTTTCTCCTTGTCTTTCTTAGACCCCTTCTCTCTGTCTCTCTCCTTACCTCCATTTTTTACCCTTCTCTAGTTTTTAGGGTGGACTGATTCAGCCTCTCTTGGGAGTGAGCTCCTCCGTCTTTCTACTTTTTTCTACCAATATGTTCTTTTGAGCACCTTATTTTCTTAACTATTTAATAACTAAAATTTACAGTTTCTTTCCCCTTTCTTATCTGTTCCCTACAAAAACACACTCAAACCTTATAACATATTTTTGGTAACAGAATTGACCCTTATATTAACCATCATATATTGTAAGAGACTTTCAGCTTAAGTTACTATTATTGTACTAAAAACATTTTTCTGGCTTACAAGCTTACTATTATTCAAAAACATTTTTCTGACTTGCCTGTTTTGTGGTATTTTGTCTTGCCCTTCTCGGGGCGTATGTGGGCAGCATTTGACCCCTGTGTTAACTCTTTTATACACTGTTAAACTTACACTTTGGCTTTATAGAGTTAACATAAAAACTTTTTCTATGCTATGCATTTTCTATTATTTTGCCTTGCCCTTCTTGGGGTGTATGTGGGCAGCATTTGACCCCTGTGTTAGCCCTTTTACAAATTGCCTGCTTCACATGTCTTTCCCTTCTTGAGGCTTTTATAAGCAGTCCTTGGTCTCTGCTCTGTCTTTCACATACCTTTATACATTTACTGCCTAAGTCATCTATATTGTTCTTTCTTTTTCCTGCTTGTGTGTTACTGTTCTTCCCCTTGTAGTGATCCATTTCTATTTCTCCTCTTGTTCGACGATCTTTGTTTTTGGTAATTCACCTCATGTTGCAAAAATATCTCCAAATCTGCTGGGTCATGGAAGAATTTTCTTTTACCTTGGAACAGAATGTTAAAGCGTGCTGGGCACAAAATCTGTGGCTTGAGACCTTCCGCTATCAACAGGCCCATGTATTTGTACCAGCTCCTTCTTTTATTCATTGTCTCAACTGAGAGGTCTTGGTATATTTTGATTTTGTTCTCTTGCAAGTCCATGTCTTGTTTTTTTCTAGCTAGCTTCAGAATCTCCTCTTTTTCTGTGTATTTTTCAAACTTTACAATAATTGCTCTTGGAGGTTGATTGTCTCGTAGTCTTGGACACAATGATCTGTGTGTGCTCTCTCTATTTGGGCATCATGTATATGGTTTTTTGCAGGGAATACTTGCTTTAGTGCTTGTTTAATGAAGGCACACGTATTGTTGTTTTCCATGCCTTCGGGTACTCCTACAAACTGCAGGTTACTCCTTCTGCTCCTATTCTCAAGGTCCTCGCATTTTCCCTCTAGGTACTTCACTCTAGTAAACAGAGATTTTCTTTGTGAGTTTGCCTCCAGTTCTCTTTCCTCAATGCCCGTTATTCTCTCTTCAGCTGTGTCCACTCTTTTATTCACTACTTCCACTTTTTTATTCACTGCTTCTAGTGTTGAGTGGACTTTTGCAAATTCAGAGGTGACTCTAACGAAGTCTCTCTGTCTTTTTTTGTAGCCATTAAATCTGCTTTTAAATCTGCATAAACTGCTGTGCAGTGATTACAGGCCCCTTCTTCATTACCTTGTGGTATTTCTTCATTCATCTCTGCTACCGCCGTGGCTTCGGTCGCCATTTTGTCAGCCAGGACGTCGTCTGTTTGTTTAGGCCCCTGATTTGGTACGGTTGTGCAGTATTTGTTTAGGGTGTTTTTTCCCTTAATTTCTTTCTTTTTCCTTTGAGGGTATCTTTTCTCATGCCTCATCTATAGTTTTTTGTGCCGTCCTGTAGCTCTGTCCTTTATTTAGGATGCTTTTAATTGCTTTCATGGCAGGCACTCTTTTCCCACGCTGTTACTCCCTGGGCATGCTCAGTCCGTCCCCCTGGGCAGGGCATTTCTGTCATGCCTTTATGCCAAACTCGCTGGGAACTCCCCACAGCACCATCATATCAGGAGTACGTAGGAAATGAAAGAATATCTGCAGATACGGGCTAGGTTCCTTACGGGTTTCAATGGGATTAGTTTTTGGAGGGACAAAATGCTTGTTGAGGTGGAATTACAGGTCCATTCTGATTCGGCAGGTGGAGCCGACTTCGGGGTCTTCTTCAGGAAGAAATGGTGCGCTGCCCCCTGGCCACCAGAATGGGCAGACCTGGGAATTACAAGGGACCTGACTTTCCTAGAGTTTTTCCCCATTGTTCTGGCAGTGAGGTTGTGGACAGCAGAGTTCGCTAACCAGGCAGTGTTATTCTGGTGTGATAACATGGCAGTGGTACATGTTATTAACTCTCTGTCCTCAAGATCCCCCCACATGATGAAGCTGGTCAGGGCATTCGTGCTAGCATGCCTGAAACATAACATCCTATTCAAGGCAAGGCACATGCCAGGCATTAACAACGGCACAGCCGATGCCCTTTCTTGCCTCCAGGTGGAGCATTTCTGTGAGGTGGCACCGGGAGCCAGCTTGACCCCAGAGCCCCTGCCACTGGAGGTGTGGAGACTTGGATTGTAGAGCTCTACAGCATCGTTCAGGGATCCTTAGCACCGTGGACCCAGGCAGCCTACGGTAGGGCATTTCAAGAATTCCAAGAGTATAGGGTCCAATGAGGGTAGTCTACTGGTTTTCCCATCCCCAAGGTGCAAATGCTGCAGTTTGCCATGCACCTGCAGTGGCAAGGTCAGGCGGTGGGAACCACCGCCGGTAAGATATCCACCCTGGGTTTTACAAACAATGTAGCTGGCCATCCCCCTCCTGACCGTGGCTTCTACACCTGCAGGATGCTAGAGAGCTGGGACCAGGCCACTGGTCCGGTCTCAGACAACAGGGAACCCATCACTCTCCCGATACTATCCGAAATTTGCCACACATGTCGGGATGTATGTTTTTACCCATTTGAAGTCCTCCTTTTTCTCCACAGTCTTTAAGAATACCTTTTTCGGAGCCTTCAGGGTGAGAGAAATGGCAGCCGAGTTGGGATGGGCAGGGATAATAAAGGGAGAGCACTAGCAATTGAGGACGTATGCATGGAACCCAGTGGATTGCAGCTTAGACTTAGATTTGGTTTGTTCTCCAGAATCTGCTGCTTGATCTCAACGCAATCCGCTGTTGCTCCTCTGCCAACAGTTCTTGTTAGGATGCTGGTATAAATCAAGGATCCTAAAGATCATATGTTGCTCCTCTATTGAGGAAACACGTATGCAATTCTTATTGGAGTACTAGTGTAGATCAAATACATTCTTCTAAGCACAAACATTTTCAATACTTAACACTAAATTACAAGAACTCATGACCAATACAGAATCCATTTTAAACAACCCTTTAACAACAATAGAGGAGCAACAGATGATCTTTAGGATCCTTGATTTATACCTAACAGGAACTGTAGGAAGAGGAACAACAGATGATTGTGATGAGATCAAGCAGCAGATTCTGGAGAACAACCCAAATCTCTAATGAGCTACCTGCATGCTTTCGTGAGGAAGATGATATGAAGAGTCGTTGTGGCAGTGAGGTTGTGGACAGCAGATCTCTAAGATATAAGAAGTACTTTTTGAACATTTTGTGCACAACAGCAAGTTCTGAGAGGATCCATTTGACTATTTGCACACATGCAATGGAGTTTGTTCCATATTGCAAGAATGTGTGACAATTAGAGCTGGTCATTTGATGCAGAAAGTTTGCCGATTTACATGAATTGCAATGGAGCCCAGTACTCAGGTGTGTGGTGTATTCCAATTGGGAACAGTACCTATAAAGGAAGCACATTGGGAAGTAGACAGACCCAACACAGGCATCTACTCTGGTGAATTTATCCCATGCAGAGGGGAAGCAAAGGAGAGGTAAATTCAAGATAAAGAATGTTTTGGAAATAGTATATGTGGAGGGATTAGTATGTCAAGGCTTTGCTTAAATCCCATTATATTCCCTGCAGAAAAATGAAAAACTGAAATTTGATTCCCATTGCACCCTGTTTGAAAAAGAAAACAAGGGAGAGGTAAATTTGAGAGAAATAACTTTGGGGGTATATTGTACATCTCTCTCTCTCTCTCTCTCTCTCTCCCTCTCTCCCTCCAGGTGGAAGGGTGTGGAAGGCTTTGCCTAACCATCTTTATATTTCCAACAGATAAAGTGTAAAATTGGAGCTGATTTTTATTGCCCTTTGCTGGTTTGAACAAAATATATATCAGTTTCCCTTATAGATGGAACATTGTGTATTCCAGTTCCTCATGTCATCCACAAGGTAGATAAGAATTTATTTATAAAAATATCACCATCTAAAGAAGGAATATTCCAACACTGAATTTGGGTACTAATATATCATTTTTCAATATTCTTTTTACAGCTAACATATCAGTGTTGCTAAAGATAAGTTCCTACTGAAGAAGGGGGTTACCCCCCGAAACGCATTTGGGTTTAGTTTGTATTTGTATTGTATTTTTTAACATTTTAAATATATTATTATTTATTTATTTATATTTATTGGCCGCCCCTTCATGCCTACGGCATCTTGGGGCGGCTCACAACAGTTAAAACAACAATAAAATACATAAAAACAACAATATGAATAATTTAATTTAATATTTTAATAGAGGAAGATTGTTTATAATATATGGGATCAATCTGTACATGCACATTGTGCATTTTTTAAAACAACAGAAGTATCTTGTTTTTTCTGTTAGGCATTCAATTAGATGCGGTAGCTTCTGCATTTTTCATGTTTTGTTAATAAATTGGGCTAGTTCCTTTCCCTCCCATCCTTGTTTGTTTGTTGCAAGTCAAGTCACCCAAGGAAGGTAGATAAGGCTAGGAAGAACATTAACAGAGAGGCGGGGAAGTGGATTACTAGCCGGGGAGTGCACCATATCAAGCATCAGAGGATAACTTACAAGAAGCCAGAACCAATGGGGTACACCTGTCTCCTGAAGGTAATGACTGTTACCTTGCCACATTGAAGGTGCGGTTAGTTGAGCTGTTAGGTGATTAGATGGGTGGGGCTGGGTCCATCCGGTGTTACCGGTGGCCCCTGGATGGCAGGGGTCCAGTACTTTCAGTAGGTTAATAGACAGAATAGAACCGGTTAGTTTGAGTCATCTCCATAAGAGATGGGGAAGCAACACCTGGTGAAAACGCATGACATGGCAAGCACCAGGGTCTCAGCCCTGGGAGGGGTGTCCCATGAGGGGGTCAAGGACAACCTCAAGGGCATCCAACTCCTTACTCATGTCCAGAAAGGACACTGTCCCCTTCGGCAAGGGGAGACGTTGGAATTATAAATTAGGGCTGGCACTGGAGGGCACATTGAGGCCTGACCCTATTTGTTTGAATGTTGAAAGGTTAATAAGTAGGACTGGACCCAAATTGCCCAGGGCAATTGCCCCACCTGCCTTAATTCTGATTGATTAAAGAGTGTGACTGTTTAAATCCAAACACACGTCTGTCTTGTTCCTGGGTGCGTCGACAAGAGGAATCCTACCGTTGGACACGTTGAACTTGAGTTGTTGGTGAGACATCCAAGTGGAGGTTGTGGCAGGTTGGCTAGAGAATTCAGTTTAAATAAGCAGAAAGTCTGCAAATGAGCTGTGCTGCAGTCACGCACACCTGCATTATTACTGAGCATCCAGTTAATTGATGATTGAAACCACAGGCTCTGGCTGTAGTTTTACCCTCCTGACAGAGAAGAGCCAACCAGAAGAGGAGGGGGAGCACAAGAAAACCAAAATCTGGCAGTTGCAGAGAAGAGCTGGCAGTTGAGAGGGAGAGCTGCTGGAGAGAGGACCTCTTTTGGCAACCAAGCCAAAATAGCTGGAGAATCTCTTCAAAGGCCTGGAAGGCCTAATTCTCCATAGAAGGCTGCCAGACAGCGTGAGACCCATGGGTGGGATCTGCCTATACTTGTCTTTATTATGAAGCCAAAGCAGAGTGAATAAGAAGAGTTCTGATATGGGACACTTGTTCCACACCCCAAGAAAGACACTGACACCAAGAGTTGGGTTAAAATTAGGCCGCACCAGTTTATTAAAACTTATTCGATTTAAGGAGGGAGCTATGCCCCTTCTAGTCCTGCAACCTTAACTATTAACTCAGTTAATAATTCTAATCATAAACTTGAGCGGTCTGAAGTTCCTCAGTACCGCCATAACGCTAACTATAGCTGCTGCAAATGTCACACCTGTCCGGCCGCCCCAAGCCGGATCAGGAGGCCCTTGCCAACTGTGACCCTAAGAAGGAATCGAGGAGATGCCCCCGTTGCCTTGGACCGCCTCTGTCCTAAGGCCCCGGGGTTGTCCCCCTCGCCCTCGCTCTGAAGTGATGCTGGCCGGCTGGCTCTAGTCTTCACTCAGAGCCCACCTCTTAAGGAGATGACTTGGCAGCAGAATATCCCTATTTCTAAACTAACTATCTCGCAGGACCCCTGCGGTGCGACAAACTTTCTTTAACGAAAAACCCTTCCCACCAGGACCAATCATAACTTATCACTGCGAGGAAGGCAAAAACCAACCATGCGTAGTGCCAATCTGCACGGAGGCAAAATTCCTTCCTGGCCTTGAGCCCAAGCTCAACAACCGGTTCAACCCACAGTGCATAGGGAGGGTGGGAGGGTGCACACACGTTGAGCTGCAGGCGCAGAATGGCCGCTTCGCGCCTGTGACCAAGATGGCGGCCGTGAAGTCTCTTCTCACGAGACTTCGCCCAGGCCACTTCCCTCACCGTGCGCCCCCGCCCCAGCCTTTCTCGCTCCAGCTGGGGGGGGAGGGACAAAAACCGCCGCCCCGCGAGCCACTGCCCGCATCGGGAAGGACCACGTGGTGACGGGGCTGTTATGAATAGGCTGAAGTCTGACATGGGGCATTGTTATTGTAAAGCTTTATAAGAAGCAACAATTTGCTACCATAGCTAAGGAGGCTTACTTTCTGTTATGTTTATTTGGGGACCCTCCTTTTGTGGGAGAAGCCCCATAACCGGTGGTATGGGCGGGTTGTAAGGGGAGAAGGGAGACCCAAGCAAATTGCCCAGTGGGGCTGCTAAATCTCTGAATAGCCCTGAGAGGGGCCAATTGTGTTAATAGCCCAGTGAGGGGCCAAATCTGTTGTTAGATGTGAGAGGGGCCAAATCTGCTGTTGATCCCTGAGGGAACCAAGTGTTTCTGTGGGTCCGCAAAGCAAATAGACTTTATTATAAGCTCTGATAGGAGCAAGTGACTAGTGGAAAATCCCTGAATAGTACTAAATGTAGAACTTGGCTGAGAAAGGCCCAACTAAAAGAGAGAACCTTTTATCTTCTGGGTCAAACTGATTTCCCCAAAAGCTCATAAAAGACCTTAAGAGCCTGGCCCGTGGACAGAGATGTCAAAGAGACACTGATGTGAGCCCTGGCGAAGAGAAAAATGGTGTGGGTAGAAAGATGCTGTCGGCATACAGGTGGTGCTTGAAGCCATAAGATTCAAAGAGTGTGAAGTGAGAAGAGGGCTCCCTGACAAAAGCCTGGGGAACTTTGACCGAGAGAGGAAAGGAGGTGGAGAAAGTACCTGCAAGAGAAATGGTAATGGAGTGGTTAGCAAGAAAGGAAGAAGACTTTAATTATGATTTGTTTTTCAACCAATTAGATTTTTTAAAAAAATAAATATTTGTCACAAAAAGTGCAGTTAAACCTCAATTTTTCCCTACAAAACAGCAAGGATCCACAAATCACTTGATCTAGAATTGGTCCCATTGAAGCTCTCTGGCTTACAACCACACTTTCACCTTACTATGGACGCAGACCTCCCTCCATTGAAGTCAATGGCAAAGCTCCCTTTGGCTTTAATGGAGGAGGATGCACCCAATATGTGGCTTGGATCATCGCAACTAAAATTCCTGCAATGAACTCTATTGTCGATGTTAATATTTTAAAAAATATTATCACTTCACCAACTCATGCATGAAAAAACAGAGTCCTAATTCTCAGTATTATTAAAATGGACCTGATATGTTTTCTGCTGGAGTTCTTCTTTCTAATTGCCAAAAGACACTGTAGTGTTTGTCTCTGGGAAGCCTATGCAATGCTTGGATTGGGAGGCAGTGAGGGGACCCTGGTTCTAGTCTTGCTTTAGCCAGAAACTCACTGGGTGACCTTGGGCCAGTCACATTATTCTCTCAGCCTAACCTACCTCACAGGGTTGTTGTGAGAATTAAACACTTGTGTTAGTGTTATATGTAAAGCGCTCAGAGTGCCATGACAGGGGGGAGTTATATAAAAATAAAGATTATTATTATTATTATTTCCTAATTTTCTCCTTAGTGGCTCCTAGCTAGACATTTCTCCTGTTTTGTGACTTTTAAGGATTGTTTGTTTTCATTTCTAATTGATGTTAGCCTGTAGTCCATATGACACTGAAAATGCTTTTTAACAAGCTAACTCTATTAATCAAGTAGGATGAGATTTGAGGGCTTTTCCCAAATCCACTTTATACTGAAAGATCTATACCCATTCTAATACCACTGTATTAGTATGCAACTAGGCATTAGAGTCTTGCTTTTTTTCATTCATTTACTCTGCAGTTAGAATAAGCTAAGCTAAATTTATTTACAGCCTGCTACAGAAAATAAACTAGAAATCAGAAGGATCTATCTCTGTGACTTGATTAGGCCGAGGCTCAGTGAAAGTCCTCTGGTTATTTATTTATTTATTTATTTCAATTTTCTTTTATCCTGCAACCCTCCTACTCACAGAGCAGCTTGGGGAGGCTCACAGCACACATAACCAGCAATTAATAATTTAACATATTCACATAATTCACAATTAAAATTCATTAAAAATACTAAAGATGTACTAAAAGGGCAGCCAATCCCCCCCCCTCCCTTAACCTACGCCACCGTACCCAACTCCCTCTCCAAAGGCCCAGCGGAACAGCCAGGTCTTACACTGTCTTCGGAAGGAGGTCAGGTGGACCTCCGTTGGAAGGGAATTCCACAGCCTGGTAGTGGCCACCGAGAACGCCCTCCCCATTGTCGCCACCCGGGAAACTCAGGGGACTTCAAGTCGGGCGCCCCCGACTGATTGCAGGGGCCACAATATGACCCGGGATCTGAGGCAGTCAAACAGGTAAGCAGGACCCAGGCCATTTAGGGCTTTATAGGTCATAACCAACACCTTGAATTGGGCCCGAAAGATAATAGGCAGCCAGTGCAGGGAACGGAGCACCGGTGTAATGTGCTCGCGACAACCTGCCCTGTTAGGAGACAGACCGCCACATCTGCACCAGCTGCAGCCTCCGGACCATCCCCAAGGGATGTAGAGTGTATTACAATAGTCCATGTAGAGTGGCTAGATCGGAGTATGAGACATACAGCCACAGTTGCACCAGATGTAATTGGCAAAATGCTCCTCTCACCACAGCCTCCACCTGAGAATCCAGGCAGAGCTGTGAATCGAGGAGCACTCCAAGACTACGGACTTGAGTGGCTAAAGGTGGGCAGACCCTGTCAATGACTGGGGCTACCACCCCACCCTCAGCCTTACCCACCAACATCACCTCTGTCTTGTCGGGATTCAACCTCAGATGACTCGCTCTCATCCAGTCCCTCACAGACGCCAAGCACAGGGTGAGCACCGAGACTGCTGGGTCTGGGTCTTCAGAAAAGGAGAGGTAGAGTTGTGTATCATCAGTGTACTGATGACAATGCACAACAAACCCTCTCACGACCTCGCCCAAAGGCTGCATACACACGTTGAACAGGAGGGGGGACGGAATAGAACCCTGCAGGACTCCACACGTGAGGTCCCGGGGAGATGATTTACACTCCCCAAGAACCACATACTGAGTTCTCCCAGACAGGAATGAGTGGAACCATTCAAGAACAATTCCACCCACTCAGGCCCAGTCCCACAGCCAGGCCACCAACATCTCATGGTCAATGGTATCAAATGCTGCCGACAGATCTAATAAAATTAAGAGAGACAATCTGCTCTGATCTAATTCACGGCGCAGGTCATCGACCAAAGCCACAAGCGCAGTCTCCGTGCGAAACCCAGGATGAAAGCTGGACTGTGAAGGATCAAGAAAACTGACCTGATCCAGGTGCTCCTGAAGCTGCTGAGCCACCACCTGTTCAATATCCTTGCCTAAAAAGGGAAGGTTAGTGACTGGCCGATAGCTGGCAGGGGAGTCAATGTCAAAAGATGGTTTCTTGAGCAGAGGCCGCACCACCACCTCTTTGAGGTGGCTCGGCACTCTACCCTCCTTAAGGGAGGCATTGACAACCCCCACCAGCAATGGCCCTAATGTCTCCTGGAAGGCCTTAACCAACTGGATGTGCATGGATCTAATGAATTATGAATTGATGAGGCTACTGCAGCAAGTTATTCTGTAAGGTTCAGTAACTTCGCTATCCCAGGAGGAACCTGAGGAAATAATTGTGACTTTGGAAAAAAAATTGTGTTAACTGGTATGTTGGAAGTAGGAGAGAGTCTAGGCTGTCCCTCATTTTTTGTTTCAACTAACTTGCCATTCTCTTGCTTTGAGTCGCCTTCTTTCACCACACACATGCTCAGCCCAGCAACCCTGGGAGTCGGGGCTTAATTTGGGCTGAGGGGAAGAGGGCCGACCCCTGACAATTAAATTCAATGGGGGATGGAGCCCCAGGAAGAGGGCTGACCCCTGACAATTAAATTCAATGGGGGACGGAGCCCCAGGAAATGTTTCCAGTACAAGTGTGCACACCAAGACTAGGAAAAGGCCAATATTAACCATTTCATGGTTGGAAACAAAACCCAGAATAAACCTGGATTGTTTATTTGATGTTCAGTAATGACTTCCCTGCACCACCCTTTCTTTGTTCTGATTATCATACAGATTAAATCACAAGAACTTCTGTTTTAAGTCAACTTTAGAGAAGCAGAGTGAACCAGAGATTGGGTTGCTGGCTGGAGACTAGGGTGAACTCACACATAACATAAAATCCAATTTTTAATTGCTTGACCTGGACTTAGATGTTACCTGTGAGCATGGCTGCACTTTTTGTCCCCACTTTTGTCCCTGGTTTATTCCCAGGTTTGACTTCCGCTTTCAATCCAATCCTCCAAAGTGCGGAAAATATAACACCCGATTTTATGTTACGTGTTTACATGATCCTGGTTTGGGGGGGCTGGGGAATTGTCTTGGGAGAGCCTGATGGCAGGAGCTGTTGTGAAGATCCCCAACACCTGTGCCCAGGGCTGGCCCTACCGCAGGGAGGCTTGGGGCAGCTGCCCTGGGCCCCGCTCCTAGGGGGCCCCCGCACTCGGGATCCCCAGCTCCTGGCTTGACAGTGGATGACCTGTGCTGAGATAAGGATCAGGGTCGCTTCACCCTGCTGATCCTGTGACACGCCTGCGGGACTGTGCAGGAGTGGGCAGGACTGTTCTTGAATGGTTCCGCTCATTACTGACTGGAAGAACCCAGCGGGTGGTTCTTGGAGATTGTATTTCATCATACCAAGACCTCCCGTGTGGAGTTCCACAGGATTCTGTTCTGTCCCCTCTCCTGTTCAACGTGTATATGCAGCCGATCGGTGAGATTATTAGGAGTTTCGGTGTACGGCATCATCAATATGCTGATTACACCCAACTGTACCTCTCTTTTTCAACAGACCCAGGTCCGGCAGTCTTTGTGTTTACTCGGTGCCTGGCAGCTGTGAGGGATTGGATGAGGGCTTAATCGACTGTGGCTGAATCCAGACAAGACAGAGGTGATGTTAGTGAGTAAGGCGATGGAATTGGTGGCCCCCATCATTGATGGGGTCTGTCCTCCATTGAGTCTAGGGGTGCTCCTCGATGCACAGCTCCGCCTGGATCTCCAGGTGTAGGCTGTGGTGAGGAGTGCTTTCCACCAGTTGCATCTGGTGCGATGGCTTCAGCCATTTGTTTTGGACTCCGACCTGGGCACAGTCATCCATGCTTTCATCACCTCTTGACTAGACTACTGTAATGCGCTCTACGTGGGACTACCCATGGTGATGGCTCAGAAATTGCAGCAGGTGCAGAATGCAGCGGCCCGTCTCCTAGTGGCATTGGGCCATCAGGAGCATATTACACCAGTGCTCCGCTCTCTGCACTGGCTGCCGGTGGTTTTATGGGCCCGATTCAAGGTGTTGGTTTTAACCTATAAAGCCCTAAACAGTCTGGATCCTGCCTATCTTCGAGACTGCCTCACTCTCCATGTCCAAGATCAGCCCCTGCGGTCGTCCGGGGATGCCCTCATCGAGGTTCCCTGAGTTTCTCGGGTGGCCACACAGGAGAGTGCATTCTTGGTGGCCACACCGCGTCTATGGAACTCCCTTCCAGTGGGGGCCCAGCTGACCCTGGACCTCCCCTCTTTTTGGAAACGTTGCAAGACCTGGCTGTTCCACCAGGCGTTTGGGGGGGGAGAGGGGTGATGGGTGGGGGGTAGGGGTTGGGGAGGTTGTTTTCTCTGCTTCCTCCTTTTATGATTGTGTTAACTGGTTTAATTTTTTTAATTGCTGTTGTAAGCTGCCTTGAGCTGCCTGTGGCAGGACGGGAGGGGTAATATGTTTTTTGTTTTTTTTAAATAAATTCCCCCTGGCTGAGGCAGCCAGGCAGTAGAGGGGGCCAGTGGAAGTGAGAGGCATAAACCCCGCCTCTCCCTCACTCCGTGGGTGCCCTCCTCCTCTGCCTGTCCATTTCAGCCAGGGGAAATGTGGGAGAGTTGGGGCCCCTGCCTCTCCTTCATTCCCCCTGGCTAAGACTGAGAGGCAGTGGAGGGGGCCAGCAAACGTGAGGGAGAGGCAGAGGCCCCACCTCTCCCTCACTCTTTGCATGCTCCCCCTCCCTCCGCTGTCTGTCAGTCTCAGCCAGGGGAAATGTGAGCGAGGCGGGGCCTCTGCCTCTGCCTCTCCCTCATTCCCCATGGCTGAGACAGTCAGGCAGCGGGGGGCGGGGGGCAGGGGCGAACAGAACGTCCAGTGGTGGCAGGCAGCACGGCAGCAGATTTAATCTGCTACCATGGTGCCCACCCCGTCTGAGGCTCCAAGCCCAGTGCAGGGCCCAGGCTGGCAGTGGCGGTGGCAACAGCAACAGATCAGGTAAGTGATCAGAAATGGCTGGGCTTGGGGATGGGCAGAGGGGAGTGCGCCACCCCCAGACTGAGCCGGGGGAAGAATAGGATCCTGCCTTTGTTCCCCACCTTGGGCCCTGCATAGTGTAAGGTCAGCCCTGCCTGTGCCTTTCTACTTCCCCTCCCCCCAGGTAACACTAATTAAGAGGGTGCAGCCAAAGGGTGAAGAGCCGTTGGCAGTGCCGTTTGAGGTGGAGGCGACCATGTCTTGAAACTGTTGAAGTTGATAATGGATCTCCTGCTGGATTTAATGACCTAACCTCACCTGTGTGAGAGGAGGGGGTGGGGTCAAGGCTCTCTCTAACAGAAATACTCAAGTAGCAGAGTAATAGTTTTACAGTTTTATAGTTAGGGGCTTTTGAGGAGACCTGTGGAGCTGGGTGATTTACTCTTTTGTTGGAGGTGACGATGCAAACTGCTGAGGGCAAGATCATTGCCCGCTTTCCTGATGTCATTGCAGACAGATTCATTTTTAATTTCACTGTTGACTGTTATTTAGTGGCTGTATATGTTTGATGACCATTAGTCTTTAGAGCTAAGGTAGCAGACACGATAGCTGTTACTAGTATTTTCTCTGCTGGGTCTAAGATATTTGCTTAGGTTGTTACATATTGCAATGCCTGCTATAACTAGAAGTACTTATAAGAAATTAGCTGCACCAGACCTTGAATCTTCTACAAAAAGATCCAAGTTAGATCAAACTATAATTACAAAAATAATTTTTCCCAAGGTGGAGGCAGATAGGCATATGGATATAAATCCAGTGGACAAAGTCCTGGAACCTGTCAATGAAAAATTAGGAGACCCCCTCTGATTTGTTACCCAGCTATTCACTTCAGGAGAGGTCTCAATGTGGGATAAGGGAGGAGCCATGTCCCCTACCCAATGTGAGTTTAATTGATCAGGGGGATTCCTCTCTCGTGGATTTTACTAAAGACTGTATTTGGTAGACATGGGGTAAGCAATGGATTGTGACCAGTAACTTGATGTCAGGCATTTTTGATGATATCTCTAAACTAAAAATGATTCTCACAGAAATTAGTGGTATGATGATGGTAATGACCAAAGCTATGGCTACTCTAGGAGATTATGTCATTAAGAAAGAAGAAACAGGGGCTCTGTCAAGGGATATTCCCAATAAAAAAAGACCAGTTGGAATTGGAGTAAGCAAAGTTCTGCTTACGACTCTGTCAACTTCAACAGTGGAAAATCCGCTTGTATACAAGGAGAAAAAACAAAAAAAGAATTCTATAACAGCTAAGAAAAGCAAAAAAATATTAAAATAGGACAGCTGGGTGGCCGGAAAGGGCATCGACCAAATAGACATATGAATTTCAAAAGGTTGTTCAAGTGGTTGGGCAATCATACAGGGGAGAAGTGTTCAGGACCTTCAAGGAAAGTTAAATCAAAGAGAGGAAGTAATACAAAGGTTGAGGTTAACCCAAGGAAAGTTAAAATAAAGTCAGTAAGTAATATTAGTTCAGAGATTAAACAGAGGCACAGATCTGAAAGATAACATACCGCCAGAAACAACGGGTGGGAAATGTAAGGAGCTTAAGGAAATCTCTGCTATAGTCACCCAAAACGGTGACAAGATCTCTGGGCCTATCCTACAACTAGTAAGCTATTTATAAAGGGAGAGCAGATCTTGTCCAATGCTAGGCAGTTTTTCTCTGTTCCCAAACATAATTTGTGCCTAGATCGTAGTCCGTTGGCCTCT
The DNA here is from genome assembly GCA_003113815.1 of Sphenodon punctatus. NCBI lineage: Eukaryota > Metazoa > Chordata > Lepidosauria > Sphenodontia > Sphenodontidae > Sphenodon > Sphenodon punctatus. The sequence goes on along the minus strand of QEPC01001717.1, from coordinate 4,996,958 downwards.
ATAATTACCCAAAGCCCAAGGATGTTATTTCCCAAAGTGACTGTATTAAGCACTTGATAAAATTAATTAAGAAATTACATTCAATTCAATCATTTCAACAGATATTAAATGTATAGAATATTTATTTTATAATCATTATAAAACAAGGGCAGTGGTTACTTTTACTTCGGAGCATGCTACCCAAAAGGTGTATCTAGAGAAATTTGCCATTCATTTAGTCAGATGTTTCAATAATCTGACAATAGTTCCTTCCTATAGCCTATTTTAATAATGATTCCAGCAAGGGGAAGAATGATCATAATCCTGAGTCTTCAGATCTGATTAATCTCCAAGTTGAAGTTATAGATGTTCAACCAATTAACTCTATTGCCCTAGGTGAGTCTTTAAATGTTATTGAGTTAAAATCCCTGATAAAAGTGTCTTCTAAGGAAGGGCCTATTCAATCCACAGATCCCTTAAACCCCACAGTCTCCAATTCTATTTCTAATGAGTATTCATGTGGCTTAGATGGTTGGTTAACTGACAACAGGTATAGTCCATTAAGTGGTCCAACAGGTACCAAGACTTATAGTAAACTAAACTAAATTGCCTAACTGAGTCAGACCAATGGTCCATCTCAGCATTGTCACAACCTGACACGGCAGCAGGGGTTTCACATTCAGGTCCAAATCTGGCTCTTCATGGGTCTCTGGCAGAGGCCATCCCAGCATGCTACCTGAGGGTCCCCAGCAGAGACCTCCCCCAGGTGTGCTACCAGAGTTTCTGAGATAGAGATGCCGGGGATTGAACCTGGGACCTTATACATGCAAAGCACGCATGCTTACCACTTGAGCTATGCTCCCCGTACCATTAGCCAAGAGTGCCTACAGGACTCAGATAACAATTTGCTACCTCAAATTGAGCCAGTGGATTGTGATAAAAGGGAAATGGCCTTAATTTCTGTTTTTAAACTTCTGCCTGTGGAAGAACAGAAGGACATAACAGATCAACTAGGGTCACTTAAGGTGAGGTTGGGAGATATTAAGAAAAATGTCACAATGGTTCCAATAGACCCTATTGCCCAGGTAACACTTCCCCAAGGGTGTGTGTAACCATGACGCCTATTGTCATTGAGGGATCTTCCCCCCCCCCCCCCCCCCC
>QEPC01001717.1:4965079-4983968 GCA_003113815.1 Sphenodon punctatus | reverse complement strand
TGAGACCTCGCATCTTCATGAATGTTAGACCCCTTGTCTCTCCCTCTGTTCCCCTTCCTAAGTCTCTCCCCCAGCTCCTGTCTCTCAGATTGTAAGCCCTAGGGGCAGGAACCGTGACTATTTTATTACCTTGTAAAGTGCCAGGTACACTGCTGGCGCTATATAAATATTTGCTAATAATAATAATAATAATAGGGCTTTTTGGAGGATAGTAGCACAGGGGACAGGTTCATTTTATAAAAACTTAGACTGTAATGTCCCCCCAGATGATTGGGTGAAATATTTTTCCAGCCAATTTGTTGCAGCAGCATCTACCTCCAATGCTCCAAGTTTGACAAACCTTCAACCAGCTTCATGTTATGTTACTGAGGAACATCTTATTAATCTGCTGAAGAAGAATAAGGCCCCAGGATCAGATGGGATTCCCACAGAAGTATATCTTGCTAACTCCGATTGGTGGAGTCCACTCATGGTAGTTTGGTTTAACAATGTAATAGAGACAGGTCAATTTCCTGATATGAAAGACCATACTATTGTGCTGATCTACAAAAAAGGGGATGAAAAGAAAAACCTAAATCATATCGTCCGATCAGTTTATTAAATATCTCCTGCAAAATCTTTGGATGTCACCTGCTGCAACATTTTTCCAATTGGGTTGAAAGTGAGAAGTTAGTATCAGAGTCTCAGGTGGGGTTTAGGGATGGATACTCTTCTTTGGACCACCTATTCCATTTCAATATTTGCACCACAAATATACTAAAGTAGCTAAAGCAGCAATTTATGTTGCTTTTATAGATCTAAAGGCTGCTTTTGATGCCATAGACAGGGGAATTCTCTGGGCAAAATTACATAAATTAAATTAGGGCTGGACCCAGTGTTATTAAGTCTCATTGTAGCTTACCATGAGAATACCTGGGCCCAAGTCCACTATGGCATGCAAGGAAAAGTGACTAGAAAATTTGTTATACAAAAAGGAGTCATCCACGGTGTTGTGTGCTTGCACCTATACTTTTAAACATATATGTTAATGATCTTATAAATGAGATGAACAAACTTGATTTCCACCTGCCTAAACTGTTAAATACCACGGTTGGAGTTCTAATGTATGCAGATGATGCTATGATCATCTCCAGGACTCCAACAAGTTTTCAGAGAGCACTGGCAAAGTTCTCAGATCTGCGTAAGAAGAATGAGGTCTGCATAAATTATACTAAAACTAAGATAGCACTTTGGGGAAACAGAGCTAGAAGATTCCCTTGGGAAATTGATATCAGGCTTGAAATGGTAAAATAATTTAAATATCTAGGGTTACTACTGTGCCCTTCACCCTTCTGGAAAAATCATCAATCCGGTATCAAGACTACTAGGGCTTTCCAATCAGCTATGGCTATTAGGAAATGTAATAACAACTATGTAAATAAATCAGTAGCCAATACTCTCCATATATTTCGAGCAAAGGTTTTGTCCCAGCGATTGTATGGGTCTGAAATCTGGGACTTTGTGGTGGAAGAAGATATAAACATAACCCCAAATAAATTCCTGAGTAGGGATGGGTGAAAAGAACGTGGTTCGGATGTTCGGTCGTTCGGTTCGAAACCCGAGTTTGGGTTCGATGGTTCGGTTCAGCCGAGTTCGGTTTGGCTGAACTTGGCCAAACATTAAAAAATAGCAATATTGAAACAGAAACCGAAACCTAATTTTTGGCCCTGAAAAGACGTTTTTACCACCCCTGAACTCATCCAAACATGACCAAGCTGTTCAGTCGTTCGAGAGTTCAGTTCGGACGTACGGTTCGGACGTCCGAACAGACCGAGTTTGGTCCGAACTCCGAACATCTGAACTGCGTTTGCCCATCCCTATTCCTGAGATGTCTGCTAGGGCTCCCACCATCTATGCCGGCAGCTTTTATGAGACTTGAGACCGATTTGGCTAATATGAAAACTATTATAACCATAAGACAAATAGGATATGTCACGGCTATAGCACGGCTAGGAGGCAATGGAAGCGCCGCTGGGGGGCTAGAACTAAGAAGCAAAAGCATGAGAGCCTTCTGATAGAGGCCCGAAGGGCTAGGAGCAGTGGGAACAATAGCGAGGGGTGTACTGAGTGCAATAAACCCAGACAAGCCACACTAGAAACCCCGCGGCAAGAAGCTGAAGCCCCGGAGCAAAGAGACACAGCTGCGGCTGATTCTGGGGGCGGAGCCTCGGCGTTGCGATGCTTGGCGAGGCTCCGCAACAAGGGGGGCGGGGCTAGCCCTACATAACGCCGCCGAGAAGGATACAGCGCTGCCGGAGATCAGCAGCGCTGAGAGACTGGCCCCAAGCATCTGACGGAGAAAGAGAGAAGGAGCGAGAGAAGGAGAGTACAGCAAGTGAAGGAGCAACTGTAGTGTGACTGGATAAGGAGTGAGAGGTGAGTGAGTGGTGTGAGGGAGAGGAGGCGAGTGAGTGAGTAGCGTGGGAGTTCTGTATGTAATTGCACCCCCCCCATACCGGTGACTATCTAGCCCTATTTTCCCTGTCAGTGTGAGTGCATCCTGTGACCCTTCCCCTTGTTCCCTAGGAAGCAGCCCCAGGTTAACCTCCACCTTCCCCCACACTACAAACCCTACCCCCTTTAGCACAGAGTGAAAGATACGTGGTAGCAGGTGTAAGGTGTGGCGAGTGGGGGGTCCCACTCACGGTTGCGCTTGATCCCTGACCCCAATGATGATAAGGCCTCGCGTCTGCTAAGACCACTTGGGCCAACCACTAACCTGAGGGGTCCTGTTTCCCACCAGAGTGGTGTGGGGCCCTGCAGGAGAAAGGAGGGTGCAAGTAGTTGCTAAGTGGTGTTGACGAGTGTGTGTGATTTCTGTGGGGTATTCCTTCCCCTCCTAGGTACCCTTTCCCTAACAGGATATTGGTTTAAGATGCTGGAATTTTCACCTATCCGTTATCCAAAAATGTGTTTTCTGGAGGATAGTGAATGTTCATGAATTTATCAATCCCGCTGGTTGAAATTTGTGAATTGTACTCTAAACATAATCGTATTAGGAGACTATACAAATAATAATCAAAGGCTATTTTCTTTGACAGAGAAGGTTATGGTGGTGCAAAGATTGATGGATATCTCTTGGCAGGAAGACATACCTTCAATTCAATTTAGCTGAGTAGCACCCCATTATAGCCTTTGGAAGACCGAACAGGGAATAGAAAAATATCTTTATATGGAACTCAGCCAAAACCCTTGACCCTTTTCAGTCTGGGTTCCACCACAGCTATGGTACTGAGACGGTGTTGGTGGCCTTGGTGAATGATCTCCGCCGGGAGATGGACTCAGGATGTTCAACGTTTCTGATCCTGTTAGATCTCTCAACCGCTTTTGATACCGTGGACCATGGGCTGCTGCTGAGACAGCTGCAAGACCTGGGGGGTCTGGACAGGACTGTCCTTGGGTGGTTCTGCTCATTCTTCTCAGGGAGAAGCCAGCAGGTGGTACTGGGGGCTGAAACATCAAGCCTCCGGGCCTTGACCTGCGGCGTTCCGCAGGGTTCGATTCTGTCTCCGTTATTATTTAATGTGTATATGCAGCCCATGGGGGAGATTGTGAGAGGGTTTGGGGTGCAATGTCACCAATATGCTGATGATACTCAGCTGTACCTCTCATTTTCAACCGACCCAGGTCCTGCTGTCTCAACACTTTCCCAGACTGAAACTTAACCGTGATAAGACAGAGGTAATGGTGGTGGGAAGGGCGAGGGGGTGCTGGCTCCTCCGGTGGTGGTGGGGGTCTGCCCTCCTGTAGCCCAGCAGGTTCGGAGTCTGGCGGTGGTGTTGGATTCGGACCACCATCTCGATTGGCAGGTGGAGGCGGTGGCTAAAGCCACCTTCTGCCAGCTGTATCTGGTACAGAGGCTCCGTCCATACATTTCCGGGCCCGACCTGGCCACTCTCATCTATGCCTTCATCACCTCGAGGCTAGACTACTGCAACACGCTCTACGTGGGGCTTCCCCTGTTTCTGGTCTGGAGGCTGCAGTTAGTGCAGAATGCGGCAGCCTATCTCCTTACGGGGACGGGTTGGCGGGAGCACATAACACCTGTGCTCTGCACTCTGCACTGGCTGTCTATAGCGTACTGGGCCAGATTTAAGGTACTAGTTTTGATCTATAAAGCCCTACATGCTCTGGGCCCCTCATACCTTGGGGACCGCCTCGCCCTCCGCACCTCAGAGCAATCCCTGCAGTCTACTGGGGGCGCCTTCCTGGAGGTCTCCTGTGTTAAGCGGGGGGCCACAATAGAAAGGGCGTTCTTGGTGGCTGGGCTGCAACTCTGGAATTCCCTCCCGGAGGAAGCTCGCCTGGCCCCGGGTCTACTGGCGTTCCACCAAGCCTGTAAGACCTGGCTGTTCTCCCAGGACTTTGGAGGGGAGGGGGGGGTAGGTGGGGGGAGTTGTTGGTTTTTAAGATGTGAAAGTGATGGGGGGGCTGTTTTAAAATGTTTTAAATTGAATAATTTTTATATCGCTGTTATTGTTTTATTTGTTGTAAGCAGCCCCGGGATGCCGTAGGCATGAGGGAGTGGCTAATAAATGTGAAAAATGAATGAATAAATAAATGAATAAAACCAGGTCCTTCCCCTCCCATTACAGGCCCAGTTCAAGAGTTCAAAACTGTTTCTCTTCCTCCGAGATGTCTGATCCCTCCTCCCCTCGCCACATTTCCCGCCAAAAAAACACCTGCCGGGCTGCTAAGCAATAACGAAATCACTTTGGTTATCGTTATTGATTTCATTATTTGTTTTTGTCATTTTTGTTATTGCAATAATGCTAACAAAAATGATAAATTTCATTTTCGTTATTGATATAACAAAAATGACATGCACACTCCTAATTTCTTGTCCTTGATTCTCTTGTTCCTGCCTCAGTATCTCCTGCTCTCCAAAACATCTTCATCCTTTCTGTTATGCTGTTCTGTCTCCCTCCCTGAACATTACTATTATTTATATGGTGCCAGCAATATACCCGGCACTGTACAACCAATAGTTAGACAGGTTCCTATACCAAATGGCTTATTTAATTTATTTATTTCCAGTATTTTGATACTGCCCCTTCCTGCCCAATGGCAGCTCAGGGTGGTGAACAGCATAAGGTAAAATACAAAAAACATAAATAAAATATAATATAAACTCTGATTAAAATTGTAAAACCACAGAGACCCAGGAAATAAATGACCCCTTACCCCAATGGAAGAAAAAGAAAACCACCCACCCACTCCCCATCCCCCTCACTGAATGCCTGGCAAAACATCCATGTCTTACACTGTCTATGGAAGGACAAGGGAGAGGTGAAGATCAGGAGGCACAAGAGTACATTTATGAGGCTGAGAAGTTGCACCCCGTGCAGCAGGAGCTTGTCTCTATTTACGTCTGTTTAGCACCAGGCATGTTGCTGACATTTTAAATTAATAAATAAGAATATTGGTCTTATTACTAAGTCTGACCATACATTAAAAACCCCCAAACCTGAATGTTCCAAATGACCTTTGCCTCTGAATTATGATGTTAGATTGCACCAATAAAAAAGATAACGAATTTCAGTCAGCTATGTAGGCTTGATCTTTCCATTGCAATCATAGCAGGATTTAAGAACTCTCAGTGGAATTAGTTACTCTCTCACTTGGCCAAATTCCCAGCGATCAGCTATGCTACTGCACCAGAGCTAGGGAGCAGATTACTAGATGAAAGAACACTTAACTTTCCTATAATACTACTTTATGTAATCTCAGTGTACAAGACAGAAAAGGTAACAGGATGAAGGAATTTATTTATTTTTTTGCAATCAACAGAGGGAGGCAGGGTGGTTCAGTGAACACAGCACTGGGTAGCCATTCAGACTAAATGTGTTGTGTTCTCTGCTTTGTCACTGTCCCACTATGTGACCTTGGAAAAGTTGTTTGTTTATCTTCCTGCCATGGTCTTCTGTCTTTTTTACTGTCAGCTTTTCAAGGCAGAGTCCAACGCTTACCATGTTTTTGAACACCTAGTAAAATGAGATCCTGATCTGTTAGGGACTCTTGACACTACTGTAGTATGAAGAATGGTAATCAAAAAAAAACTCTTCTTTTTCAAGATGTTTCTGTATTAGTGAAGGAATTCAGTAGGCAGCCAGTCAGAGTGAAATTCTTTGTTTGTTTGTGCTGACTGCCTGACAGGTACTATGGGTAAAAACAGATGTGCACTCTGCAGGTGGCATGATGGCTCCCTTGCTGGGAAACTGAAACAGACATTGTCTGGGGGGGTGGGGGGGAGCACTGAAGAAACGTGCCCGTGACCAGAGAGCTGTACCACTACTCACACCCCGGGTAGGGTGGCAAATAACTATGCAACCGGCCAGCCCTGCCTGTTCCCAGTGCCCCATCCCACCCGCCGCCATTACATGATGGGCAGCCATGCCGACCCCAAGGGTCATGGGCAGCCATGCCGACTCAAGAGGGGGCTGGAGGGGCCAAACCCCCATGCTAGTCGTGTTGGCCAATGTGGCCAGCTCTTAGCCCAGGGCTGTGTCCTTGGAAATTTGCCGAGGACACAGCCCGAGCTAGCTGCCTACCCGCCCCATCTGGTGGTGCATAAACACATGCTGGTCTACTTAGTGTGGCATGCATTAAACATGAGGGAATACATACCTGCTGTAGCTAAGTATTTAACACAAGCTATCATTAGGAGAATGAGATTTGAGCAATTTTTGACATTGGAAGGAACAGGAGGGGAAAGTGTAACTGGTTGACATGGTACACTGGAGTGGAGTTATGAGGGATTTATAAGTGATGAAGGGAGATCTCCCCTATTATATGAAGGGAAGGGTCCTTGGACAAAGCTAGTGAGATTGGGATGTAAATACATTATTCTGAGGATTGGATGATCTATGAATTGTAGTGGGCTATTGTTATAATTGATTTAAGTAACTCTGTGACAAAGTATGCTTTATATCATGCTTAAATACCAGTTTGAGTTACTTGTAATGATACTGATAGAAAATTCCCTGAGATACTTTTCCCTTGGGATAAGCAGGGTGATAGCTGAGTCACCTTGGGATTGAGATTTTTCTTTTTTCCATTTTAATTTATAAATTAATGTATATGAGATGTATGTCTATGTTTGTTATGTGTATATGCTATGGCTATGACCAAGTGAATAAAATTATTTACTACTATTACTACATGCTGGTGGGTCCCAGGCTACAGTAGGCCAAAGCCACATCTGGTTTCACCTTATGATGTGGCATCTAACCAATCCACTATTTACACAGAAAGACACAGACGGTACTACAATTCACCATCTATGTTAAAAGTCTAGCTAAGAAAGAATGGGACATTGTTACATAAGCTGATAAACTTTTGAATGGGGGGTTATACTTTCTGTATAAAATGTTTTTTTTTTGCCATCAGAGCAGTGAACTACTGGAATAAACTTCCAAAGACAGATGTGGGAGCAAAGTGAGTCCAGTATAGGTTTGATACAACGTGTGAGGAGTTTTCTATTTTTACTTTTAATTTTTTTTTAATCTTCTAACTCCCCCCACCCCATCTTTCATCCTAAAGTATCAAAGGGTGAAAACAGACACAACGTGGGTCTGCTATGGACCTCTATGGCCTGCCTAGGCTAGGGGCTCATCATCACGTGAGTTTCCAGGCTGCCAGATGTGGACCCACCGCTGCCCCAGATAGGTGGCTGGCCCCGATGAGGTCCCCTGGAAGATCCTGGGCCCAAATTCTGGTCCAAGAGCTGCCCAGGCAGGCCAACGCAGGTCATAATGGGCCCGCTCATCTGTTTCCGCTGCTATATCCCTCTGGGGATCAGGTACCACCATGGCTCTGCATTTGTTTCACCTCATGATACATCAACAAAGAAAAGTGTCCCTAAACCATCCATTCTTTGCTGTAGGGTTAGATAACATCAGACTTGATTTCAGTGGGCTATCAATATTCCCTTGAAGACCCAAAGCTTTGCTGTACAAGCTCCCCTGTGCACCCACATAAAATGTATCAATGTTTATATTTATTTATTATTTATTTATTTAATTTATTTCCAGCATTTGTATACTGCCCCCTCCTGCCCAATGGCAGTTCAGGGCGGTGAACAACACATAACAAAAGCATAATACAAACATATGAAATACAAAATAGTATACAATATCAATTAAAAGAAAAAGAAAAACAGAGGCCCAAGAAAATAAATACCCCTTATTCCCCAAAGAAAAAAAACCCAGTACCCATCCCCCTCACTAAATGCCTGGCAAAACAGCAAGGTTTTACATCATATAAGGAAGGAGGGGAGATCCAGAGAGTGGCAAATCTCTACCAGGAGGGAATTCCATAGCTGTGGTGTGGCCACCGAGAAAGCCCCATTGAACGTCGACACCTGGGAAACCCGGGGGACTTCCAAGAGGGCGCCCCCAGCTGACCACAGGGGCCGATCCAAGACACGAGGGGTGAGGCAGTCTTGCAGGTAAGTGGGGCCCAGGCTGTATATGGCTTTAAAGGTAATAACAAACACCTTGAATCACGCCCAGAAGACTATAGGTAGCCAGTGCAGAGAATGGAGCACATGTATTATGTACTCCCGGTGGCCCGTCCCTTTAAGGAGATGAGCCACCGCATTCTGCACCAGTTGCAGTCTCCAGGTCATTTCCAAGGGTAGCTCCATGTAGGATGCATTGCAGTAGTCCAATCTTGAAGTGATGAATGCATGGATGATGGTGGCAAGATTGGAGCCCAAGATGTACATCCAGAGACGTCGGACCAGATGTAATTTGCCAAACATACTCCTTACCACAGCTGCCACCTGGGCATCCAGGCGGAGCTGTGAATCGAGGAACCAGGGAGGGGCACACCCCATCAATGATGGGAGACTCCACTCCCTCACCCTTACCTACCAACATCACCTCTGTCTTGTCGGGATTGAGCTTCAGACAGCTTGTCTTCATCCAATCCCCCACCCCAGACAGGCACAGGGCAAACACTGAGACTGCCGGGCCTGAGTCAGATGAAAACAAGAGGTACAGCTGGGTATCATCAGCATACTGATGACACCAAACTTCAAACCTTCTCACGATCTCACCCAAAGGCTGCATGTACACATTTAACAGGAGCGGGGACAGAATGGATCCCTGTGGGACTCCACACGTGAGGTCCCGGAGGGATGAGGTACAATCCCCCCAGTACCACATGCTGAGTTCTCCTGGCCAGGAATCAGTGGGATCATTCAAGAACAGTCCCGCCCACCCCAGCACAGTCCCACAAGTGGGTCACCAGCATTTCATTGTCAACCATGTCAAAGGCCGCTGAAAGATCTAGGAAAATCAGAAAAGTGAACCGACTTCGATCCAACTCCTGGTGCAAATCATCGACCAAGACCACAAGTGAAATCTCAGTGTCATAGTCTGGGTGAAAGCTGGACTGAGAGGAATCAAGGAAACAGATACAGTCCAGATGCCCCATGAGCCGCTGGGCCACTACCCGTTCAAAACCTTCCCTAAAAAGGGAAGGTTAGAGACTGGCCGATAGCTAACAATGGCGTGATTGTCAAGGGATGGTTTTTTGAGCAAAGGCCACACCACAGCTTCCCTCAGGCACCCCACGACCTTTCCTTCCACAAGGGAGGCATTGACAACCCTCACCCGCAATGACCTCAATGTCTCCTGGCTTTCACTAGCCACAACAGGAAAGGAAGGATCGAGTTCACAAGTTCTGACCCTCCCAGCATCTCCACTGCATCAGCAGAAATACTTGCTGAAACTGATCCCGCACAACCGGACCAGATGGGGCATTAATAACTTCAGGTATATTTAATTATTTATTTATTTTCCTCCATACTCCAGTTTGTAAACTCCACTCCGCCTCTGTCCCTTCTCTCACCCTCCCATGCCTCCCCTGCTCCCCTAACCACCATTGTCTCTTCTTACTAGCTGCCCCCCATGCCTGGAACTCCCTTCCTGCCCACATCCACCTCACCCCCCTCCCCTTGCACCTTCAAATTCCTCCTCAAGACCCACCACTTCTGTTCTGCCCTCTCCAACTCCTCGCTCCCCTCTCCTAACTCCTGCTGATTCCTACCATCCAGTACAATCTGTTACCTGAGGTCTGTGTACTCATATCCTCACCACATGGACCAGCCAGCCATAATTCTTGATGTAGCCAAGCCAAGCACATGCACCTGAGGCCTTGCATCTTCATGAATGTTACACCCCTTGTCTCTCCCTCTGTTCCCCTTCCTTCGTCTCCCCCCTCCCCCGGTCTATCGGATTGTAAGCCCTAGGTCAGGGACTGCGTCTATTCAATTACTTTGTAAAGTGCCAGGTAGATTGCTGGTGCTATATAAATGCTTGCTAATAATAATAATAATAATTAATACTATAATATCCTGCTCCCTTCATGCCTCGGGCACCTCAGGGCAGCTAACAACAATCCCATAAAACAACAATATAAAAACATATCAATACATAATAAAACAACTGAATCTGGGGCTAAGAAACAAAAACCCACCCAACCCCCCTCCCACTGCCCCTCTCCCCCACGAAACGCAGTATATCTACTGATTCCAGTTCCAAACGGAGAGAGACCGGACTGACCACCCCCTTCACCACCCGGAAAAACTCAACTGGACACAACTTTGTGAATGATATGATGGTAGCAAAGAAACTCTGCTTTCCTGCCTGCATAACCAGGGTACAGGCTTTTAACGAAGCTCTATGCTGCAATCAGTCGGCTTCAGTATGACTGTGGTGCCACCGGCACTCTAGCCGTCTCCCCTCCTGCTTCTGCTGACTCAGGTCCTCTGTGAACCGGAGGGCCCTGTGCTGCCTATGTTCGGGGGATGGATGCCTGGGAGCTGTCTGGTCGATGGCCTTGGCCAATAAAGTGTTCCAAAGAGCAACAAGGTCATCGAGCAGTTCAAATACTACACCGAAAGTATGTACAGCCACCTTTCATTATAAACAGGGGACTGCTGAAGCCCCGATTTTGACGAAACCTCTTGACCTACCTTTCTGAAAATTTAACCATGGCTGTAAGTTGTGAGGACCATCATACACACAAAGATTGAAAAATATCCATCAGGAAAATAAAAAGTTATTGCTGCTTAAACGTTAATTGCTTGTGTTCAAAATCCATACTGGCCTCGTGTATTTGAATCATCAATATCTCCTCCCCCTGGAGGAGTTGAGCCCCCAAACTTCACAGGCTTCGAGAATGGAATCAATAACAAGTGCTTGTAAAATATTATACTGATTGATGTAGCCAAACCCAAGTTATTATTGATAAAACCTCCATTCTGCTGGTTCGCGCATGCGCACTTGAGCTCCTCTCTCCTGTCGGCGAGCAGGGAAGCAGCTGCATCCCTACTGGCCTCATGTAGTTGAATCATCAATATATCCTCCCCCTGGAGGAGTTGAGCCCCCAAACTTCACAGGCTTCAAGAATGGGATCAATAACAACTGCTTCTAAAATATTATCCTGATTGATGCAGCCAAACCCGAGTTATTATTGAAAACTTGCAAACTTTTGGCTCTGTACTTTTAAAAGTCTGTAACTTTTCAAAAGTTTCAGACTTTTCACTCCTATGAAAAGTTGCAGACTTTTGTGAGTCAAAACTCTGCAACTTTTCAGACCAACTTAAATGTGTGCACCTTTACAACAGTTACAGACTTTTCACTGGGTATGAAAACTTGCAAACTTTTGGGTCCGTACTTTTAAAGTCACTTTTGACTCCATACTTTTAAAAGTCTGCAACTTTTGAAAAGTTGCGGACTTTTCACTCCTATGAAAAGTTGCAGACTTTTCATACTCAAAAGTCTGCAACTTTTCAGAGCAAGTGAAATGTCTGCACCTTTACAAAAGTTACAGACTTTTCACTGGGTATGAAAACTTGCAAACTTTTGGCTCCGTACTTTTAAAGTCACTTTTGGCTCCGTACTTTTAAAGTCACTTTTGACTCCGTACTTTTAAAAGTCTGCAACTTTTCAAAAGTTGCGGACTTTTCACTCCTATGCAAAGTTGCAGACTTTTCACTCCTATGCAAAGTTGCAGACTTTTCATAAACTGAAAAGTACTGTCAAAAGTCTGCAACTTTTCATACTGAGTGAAAAGTCTGCAAGTTGTCAAAAGTTACAAACTTTTCACTTGGTATTAAAACTTACAAACATTTTACTCCGTACTTTTAAAGTCACTTTTGACTCTGTACTTTTAAAAGTCTGCAACTTTTCAAAAGGTGCAGACTTTTCATATGGAGTCAAAAGTAGGGAGTGAGGCCGGGTTGGGGGTTAATATACATGAAACTGACTACAGCATGAAGTCTTTGTGACAGAGCTGGCTCCTGATAAAAGTTACGTGATTTTAAAAAGCAGAGTCACATAACTTTCCTTACGCTGTTACTCCTGGGCTCCCCCTTTCCCCGACCGCTATGGCAGGCTTGGCAGCTTATGGAGGAGGGGATGTGGGGAGAGGAAGTACGCCGGTCCCCCGGCCCTCTCCCCCCTCACTGGCCTGGTACTGCAAGTTCTGCTGCCCCCACTAGGGACACTGGGGCTACCGACATGTTTCTTGTCTGTGTATGCTAGGACTACATTTCCCATCATACCCAGACAGGAACAGCAAGATGGTGGCGGGCCCCCATGTGTCCTTCACTGTTGCGGGACCTTTTGAAAAACTCTACAGTCCCTCCTAAACCTCCTGTGATGCTGCAAGTGGCAGTCACATTGTTGGTGAGAACAATGAGAGTGTGTGTGTGTGTGCGCGCTTTTGTGTGTGAGGGACAACAGTGCATATGTGTTTGTGATAGAGGGGAGGGGAGAAGAGTCTGCGTGCGTTCGTGTTTGTGAGAGTGAGAGAGAAAAGTGGACACGTGTGTGTTTATGAGAGAGTGGAGGAGAGAAGAGTCTGCGTCTGTGTGTTTGCCTAGCGGGGGAGGGAAGTGCGAGGGTGGGCACCCGGGGAACTGAAATGCAGAGGGGTGGGTGTCTGTGGGGGGGGCCAGGTGGTTGGCACGGGGGGCACTCCCTTAGTTCTCCCCCCGCCCCCCTGCCCACTAGCCAGTGCCCCCCTTGTACGTTAGTTCTCCCCCCCGCCCCCCCCACAGACCCCCCCCCACACACACACACACTCATCCCCCAACAGATGCCCACACAGACACGAACAAACACCCCACACCTGCCCCCCCAATGCCCACCACTAGCTCCCACCACCCCTCGCAACATCCCGTGCACTGACCTGACCCCCCAAACCCTGCCCCTAGCTCCTGCCCCCCCACAACATCCCAAGCCACCTCCCAAAAAACCAAGAAATTCACTAAAGCAAAAAACTTAACAGTTTAAAAATACACTTAAATGTACAACAGCTTTCTTAAAATACACACAAAAACACAATTCAGTACAATTACAGTTCAAAACACCTTCCACTCCATGCATTGCAACAAAACATAAACGCCAAAAAACATAGAAATTAATTCACAATTAGAGCAATATTTAATATTTTATCAACATACATTTAATATATATACTAAATTCCTTACCATACATACGTCGTTTTTATCAATAACTAAACGTGCACATTTTACAATTATGAAACTAATTTATTATCATAATTTGACAAGGAACAATTGTGTCAGACTAATTTAAGTCTGTTATTTACATGTATACAAATTGTGTACAGTTCATACAATGAAGTAAACAATGTGAGTGTAGACATACAGTTGGTTGTACACAATGAAGTTATGTAGAAACAGACTTAAATTAGTCTGACACAATTGTTCCTTGTCAAATTATGATAATAAATTAGTTTCATAATTGTAAAATGTGCACGTTTAGTTATTGATAAAAACGACGTATGTATGGTAAGGAATTTAGTATATATATTAAATGTATGTTGATAAAATATTAAATATTGCTCTAATTGTGAATTAATTTCTATGTTTTTTGGCGTTTATGTTTTGTTGCAATGCATGGAGTGGAAGGTGTTTTGAACTGTAATTGTACTGACTTGTGTTTTTGTGTGTATTTTAAGAAAGCTGTTGTACATTTAAGTGTATTTTTAAACTGTTAAGTTTTTTGCTTTAGTGAATCTTTTCTAGATGTGAAGCAGGAAATGAAGTTCACAAGCTGCACTGAAGGTAGCCTTTCTGACGTTTTGCTAATACAAGCTTCATCAGAGGTAAAGATCCTGCTTGTAACAGGGGATATGGAAAACCTTAAAGAATATTTGCCAAGATGTCACAATGCTTGGGGGCGGGGCTGAGTCTCCCCTTTGTTAAAATGCGTAGCAAATATTTACTGCCACTACCTATTATATTACTCTTTTTTTTTTTTTTCATGTGGCAATTTGCTTACGCCTCCTGCTTCCTGCTCTTCCATCTCTAAATGGCTGCCTAAAGCAGGATCTTTACCTTTGATGAAGCTTGTATTAGCGAAACGTTCGGTGTAGTATTTGAACTTTTTTCCTGCTTCATACTTAGAGGAAAACCAGAGACCTTCCAAGCTTCACTTCACAGAATCGACACCTCCAGTGAAGCTGTTTCACCTCATTTTTTTGTATGTTGTTTTAGGTTTATACTTACTTTGGTTCAGTTGTCTTGTTTGTATCCTTTGGTATGCCTGCCTTTGGATGTTAAGTAAATTTGTTACATACGGTGTTTGTGGTTTGCATTTACTACTGTGCTTGCTTGCACCTACTATTTAATCGTGATTTATTTCTGTGGAGTTCATTTGTCTTTGGGTACAGTTGTCGTTGGACTTGTTCGTTATTTATTATTCTCTATCATTATACCTTTTGTGACTACGGTGCTCCCTGTCATGACAGGCAGCCATGGCGGCCAGTGACATCCACCATGGTGTCCTCCCCTTCCCCCACCCCCGGACTGGGCTGGGAACATCAGGCTACCACATATGATTGTCCGCTTAAGCCTGGTTGTGCAGGCCATTGCCCGAGTGTGTTGGTGGCAAGCCTGGGCTGTGATCCCAGAGGTCACATTTCTTAACACCCCATGAACTCACTCGGTGGCCTTGGATGAGCCATTGTCTCTCAGCCTTATTTCCCCATCTGTAAAATGAGCATGATAAAGATTTATCTCATAGGGTTGTTTTGTGTACTACAGATGGATTTTAAAGCACTTTTAACATAGAAAACACTATATAAATGACTAATAATGTGGCTACACAATCTTATATCTTGCTCTCGACAGGTGATGACTTTCCACAAAGCATTAGAAAGGAAGCTGAAATCTTCCTGCCTTTACTCACAGAGCTGACCCAATCATCTAAAATCTTTTCTTCACCTTCACCACTGTAACAGAGCAGAATGTGTCCATTCATTTCACTGTGCTTACTTGCATGAATAAAATGATTACGTGTTGGCCTCTAGTTAGTGTGTGAAAACTGACTCCAGGTAACGTGATGGTGAAGTTTTATCTGTTTGAGCTAGACAGTCATGAAACACATAGGCCTGTTTTTATTAGTTTTACCATTTCTCCTCTCCCAGAACGTGTCCTTCTGCTCTTTTAACTTACGTCAAATTGTGGAAGTTGGAATCCTTCTTCTGCTGTCCTGATGGTGATATCTCTGATGAGTAGGTGTCACTGCTGGACACACAAGGCTTATGATTTCTAGATTAGAGTTCCCACCTCCATTATCCATCCAGATGGTAAGACTGAATTTCAGCATAAGAAATAATTTCCTGTTTGACAGCACCTGGCATTATGACTAGACCCATGGAAAGCATAGAGACAGATATAGGATATAGAGTGAGGTTACTGTGTTGATCCCATATGTAAGAGATGGAGACAAAGTAGTTCACATGATATCTTTTATTGGACCAACTTCTGTTGGTGACCATATGCAAGCTTTTGGGCCGCACAGGGCCCTTCCTCGGGCAAGTAAAAAGTCAGAACTATAGTTTGAGTATTTATCTGAGGAAGGGCACTGTGTGGCCTGAAAGCTTGTATATTCTCACCAACAGAAGTTGGTCCAATAAAAAAGTTCATTTGAACGACTTTGTCTCCATCTCTAGGAAGTAGAGGGCAGGCTCTTACTCACCTCATTGTGTTTCCTGTACAAGTGTATATGGTGACTCAGCATTTTGGACTTAGTTATTTTATCACTCGCATCTCAATTTCAGATCAATGAAGGAATCAGGAGAGCTAAGAGGAGGAGAGAGGTGGAACAATCCTTTTCACCTCAGGATCGTGCGATGCCTAGGCTCAAAGGCTAAGGCCAAGGATCATCATCGTGGAACAAGAAGTAGTTCCAAAGCTCCTGCTAATATAACAGGGCAAGCAAGGCCTGAAGTGAGGCTAGAGAGGAGAATGGGGAAGGCTCAATGGGACTGAGAGAAGTGAGGAGGAACACAAGCACTGGAAGGGAGCAAGGCTTCAGAGGTAAAAGGTGAGGACTGGCAGATGCAGGGAGGATTGCAGCATGGCTCCACAAGAACTGGGGGCAAGCAAGGATCTTCTGGCAGTGTCTCCATGAAAAGTCAGATAACCAGCACAGTGGTTCTGAAACGAGCTATATAGGCTGCATGGGCATGGCAACTCTTGCATGACTCCACCCCTGCCTGACTCATTAACACCTTGTTTTCTGTTCCTACATTCCAGTGACCTTCTTTCACCTTAGACCTCTGTATGTGCTGGGGAGGCAGTGCAAACCTCAGATGCCCGAGGCCCTACCGAGAGGCTTGTTTCCTGACACTGGGATGGAATGTGTTTCTTTTATCTGGTTCCACTTGAATGCAAAATTAAGAAGCATGATAAAAGGAGCAATAAGAAAACAACAGTATCACCTTTACTTATGTATTTGAGCAGCAATGACGTTGGAGGCTGCTGCAGTACAAAAAACGCACTGAAATCCTGTTCGAAGTGACTGAACGATTGCAGATGCAGAAGGAAGACTTTGGGGGGAATCACACGTGCAGCAATTATCTGGATTTTTAAAAACTGGTTCTCAATAGTTCGCTGTTAACAAGTCCTGTTGCATTCACATGCATGCCATACCGATTTTAAGTACAGCGAAATAATGCATTCAGACCTTCTTGTAGTGCGTGCTTACCCGGCTGCTCAGTACGGTTCAGTTACAGGAAGTGGCCTGTGGGGAGCCAGAAGGTTGCTACTTTGTAGCAAAGTACAACTTTGCTACAACCTTTGCTGCAACTTTGCAAACTTTGCAACAACCTTTGCTACAACCTTTGTAGCAAAGGTTGCTACTTTGTAGAATCAGGGAATAAAAACGGAGAGCCTGAGGCTGCTGGAAAGAAGCCCCTCGCATTCTCTCCCTGGTTTCTTTCCGGTATCCCGCTGCTGCTACTGCTGCAGCACTACGGTAGAGGCAGAGGCAGATGATTGAAAGTCCCTTGGAGGGAAGAACTTTTTTGGGGAGAAGCATGGAGGGGAAACATGGAGGGGAAGAACTTTTTTGGGGAGAAGCTGGCTGCAGCCTGCACCCAGCGAGGCAACTACAGGGCTCCAGCTGGTCTCACTGCTTCCGGTAGGGGCAGGAGTAAAACAGCGCACTTGGAAGCACGGTTGCATTCACATCAGAAAAGATTACACACTAGTTAAAACCAGTACGATGTTGCTTTCACACTGCTGTTAAGTGCGGATTTATTGAAAACGGACAGCAAAAAGGTAGGTTTGAGTAGCTTTTCAACACGCATTGCTTTAGTGCGATATTGACTCCATTTAATCGAATTTAAGTGTTCAGACAGGCATGAAACATTCGTTTTTTTTAAAAAATCGCACAAATCAGAACGTCTGAATCCCCCCTTTGTTAATAAACAGTGACGTGCAGCAAGCACCCGTTTACAAAGTAGGAACAATGCCTAATGTGAGTTAGTGGGATTTTTTTACTACAAAAGTGGGCCATAGGTTCCCTCTAGTTACACCTACAGTTATACAAAAGTTGTGGTCCGTGCTTATTTTTGGATCTTCTGCCCCCAGTTGGAATTGGTCTGAGACACCAAAGTTTATTAAGGGTGGCAGACAAGACACGCAAATAGGGTAGTCATAGATGTGGCGGTGCTTCTGTCATTCCGCACACGCAGAACAGCCAGGTCTTACACTGTCTACGGAAAGAGGGGAGGTCTGGGGCCAGGTGGGCCTTCATCAGGAGGGAGTTTTACAGCCTGGGAGTGGCCACCAAGAACACCCTCCCCATCGTTGCCACCCAGGAAACCTGGGGGACTCTGAGTTGGGCGTCCCCAGCTGACTTCAGGGGCTGCAATGCAATCTGTGGCCTGAGGCGGTCCCGTAAGTAAGCCAGCCCAAGCTGTTTAGAGCTTTATAGGTCATTACCAGCACCTTGAATTGTGCCCGGAAGATAATAGGCAGCCAGTGCAGAGAACGGAGCACCGGTCTAATGTGTTCGCGGCAACTCGGCCCCGTTAAGAGATGGGCCACCGCGTTCTGCACCAGCTGAAACCTCTGGACCATCCCCAAGGGCATCCCCATGTAGAGTGTGTTACAGTAGTCTAGTCTAGAGGTGATAAAGGCATGAATGATGGTGGCCAGATCCGAGTCCAAAACATACTGCCGCAGCTGTCGTACCAGATGTAATTGGTGAAATGTTCCCCTCGCCAGTCTCCACCTGGAGATCCAGGCAGAGCTGTGAGTTGAGGAGCACCTCCAGACTACAGACCTGTGTGGCCACAGGGGGGCAGAACCCTTCGATGATGGGGGTGATCGCCACCCCAACCCTACCCACCAACATGGCTGTGGTTGTGGTTCTGTCAGAGCCATGGTTGTGGCTCTGTCCATAGCTGGTTCTCCTCCTACCTCTCTGACCACTCCTTTAATGTGTCTCTATCCAACTCCGCCTCCTCCTCCTTCCCCCTCTCAGTTGGTGTTTTATTCTCTATCTCTCACGGAGCT
>QEPC01001717.1:4945492-4956445 GCA_003113815.1 Sphenodon punctatus | reverse complement strand
AATCTAAAAATCCTACTCAACGCCTGCTGTTCAGGAACAGTGACTAGCTCAGAAGGTGTTGGGAAGGGGGGAGGCAGATAATTAGTTTTGTTTCTTGCAAGTCTCTCCACCCCTGGTGCCTGGAAGTCTGCTCCTCAGTGACTGACACCTCCCTGTAATGTTTGACCTTCCAGTGAACCTTTTTTTGCCACCCGAACTCATCCGAACTGACCGAACTGTTCGGCCATTTTGCCGTTCGGTGTTCGGTTTGTTCGGTATGTTCGCGTTCGAGTTCGGGTTCGAGTTCGGTCATCTGAACAATTCGAGTTCGGGCCGAACTCCGAACTTCTGAACCGCGTTCGCCCATCCCTACACCTTTAAAGTTCTGGTCTTTCATTCTTCTGGGTTTACAAGTCCACAAGTAAGTCCCGGATGCATTCTTCACACAAACACTGCCCTGAGGCAGCCTAAAGTAGCCACAGCTGTAGATGTGAGGGGCTGCCATGGAATCCAAGTAACCACAGCTGCCTGGAGCAAAACAATTTACCAGGAGAACGTTTTACACGCAAAGGTTCTGGGAGAAGTTCTGTGCAGAAGTTCAAAGAGTCAGATGTTTAAGATATGGGTGAGTGGTTTAGACACACAGAAAGTTCAGGATGTAACAGCAAACATGCAGGAGAAATGTGTGTGTAAAACACAGTGTCGCATCCCGTCACAGAGTGGAAAAAGGGAAGTAAGTTTGTAGTCTCAGGTGTAGCTGCTGAGAGAGCGTGAATGTGGATGGGCAGAGTACCTCTATTTTTTCCAGTGTCAAACTTAGTCCATAACTCCTCAATATGTTGCACGTGATGGAACATGTACAGAGGTATTATCACTACATCTGAATCCACGTTTCAAATGGCGATTTGCTTGTGTCCATCCTGAACAGTAGGGATGGGAATTCCGGTTCTCCCGAGATCCGATATTGCCAGTATTTGGGTGTATCAGCTTAACCCGATACATCCGATATTTACCTCTACCGGCATACCGGATTTTTAACATCGGCCGCGGTACCGGATTTTTTACATCGCGGCCATTGAAGTCCATAGCCACAATGTAAAAAATCCGGTACTGCAGCCAATGTTAAAAATCCGGTATGCCGATACCGGTAAATCCGGTACCAGGGAGATCCGATACCGGTGTATCTGGTATTCTCCCCGGTGTCCCACCCCTAAACAGCATGCAACACATGCAACAGGAGTCTTGCATCAGCTTCTTCATGTGATGAAGGTGATATGGTGCTGATGTTAACCTATCGTGAGGATGTTAAGACAGTCCTTCCATGTGTACAGTACACTTCCTTGTGGAGTTTTCTCATCTTAACTAAATTTTTCACAAGGAAATTAAACAGTTGGTCTTTATTTCTGTTATTTGCCAAAAATTATTGAACTTCAGTTGAATTGTAGCAGTCGGTTTTACAAGTTCTGCATATCCAGAGCTGCGCAATTCTTGTGAACCAGATTTTAAGCTTTTGGACACACAAGGGTCAAAGACAATATCAAGTCTATCAATGTTTGGAAGCCTTGCTGAAATATATTTCCCAAATATGTTCAGCTGTACTGCTGGAAAGTCTTCTCTGCACCAGGTTCCAGCACATGCACTAACGCAACTCTATCAGTGATTAAGGCTGACACAGTAAGGTATTCCAGAAGTAAGCTGTCACTTTCGCGTACTTACTGAATGCATTGTAAAATGTCCGCCTTAGATGATAGCTACCTCATTTCCCCAAATTCTGATACTAATGGCGGATACAGGGCATTCTCATGCATGAAGAAATCAGCAGCGTTACCTTCCTGAGACTGACATGCAATTAACATTTTACAGAAAAGATTACAGTCTTTTTGCACATTGAGGAGTTTAATTTTGTCTTTGTTAGCAACTTAAGATGGAGGACTTTTAAACAGCAAATGGTTCCTTTTGATGACATTGTGGATGGACTGTTTACCACACACTAACCGCTCATTCACAAACATATCATACCTCTGCTGCCCTATGTCTGCGGCCAGCACCACAGATTTGCTTGGTCGTATACTCATGACAAGTCTTCTGTGCCTAGCATTAGACAGCTCTTCATCTTCAAATGGGTTACTACATTCACAAAAAGCAGTGATTAAGTCTCTAACATTTGTTACAAAACAACTTTGAAAATGAGCAATGGGCATTTTTACACACCCCTTAAAGTGCTGGTCTTTCAATCTTCTGGGTTTACAAGTCCACAAATAAGTTCTGGATGCATTCTTCACACAAACACTGCCCTGAGGCAGCCTAAAGTAGCCACAGCTGTAGACATAAGGGGCTGCCATGGAAACCAAGTGACCACAGCTGCCTGGAGCAAAGCAGTTTACCAGGAGAACTTTTTAAACACAAAAGTACTGGGAGAAGTTCTATGCAGAAGTTCAAAGAGCCAGATGTTTAAGATCTGGGTGAGTGATTTAGATACACAGAAAGTTCAGGATGTAACAGCAAACATGCAGGAGAAATGTGTGTGTAAAAACATCCACTATCTTCATGTTGCTGCCTATCTGGCACTTTGGTGGTGACAATTCTGTTGCAGTTGTTTTCATACTCAGACAGTAGGCATGCAATTTCTTGACCACTGATCATCTATTTCAGCAAATCCGTGGGGTTATCTAATATACCTCCTTAACAAGCTTGTTATTTTGCACATGTAACTGGTCATCTGAGAAACAGGAGAATTGTCTTAGTGATTTCCTGCTAGTGAAGCGCCCATTCATAAATTCTTTGATAACGTTCGGATGCCATTGTGGAAGCTGCTGCAGGGTGTATACAAAGACTGATAGCCATCGGCCATAGTTTACATGGTCAAGAGTGAAGTATCAAGGGAACCTTTTCTGCAAGAATGCTACATACAATTGAAAGTTTGGCTGATGTATACTTTTAGGCGGAAAACCATTCCAAATACAAGGTAATTTACATTTGCAAATCCCAAAGTGTAGTGTATTTCATTCAGTGCACCAAATGCTGCCATGGAACTACATTGCCGAAACCCAGCAACCTTTACACCAGCGATGAACTCACACAGGCATACAATTATAAACAAAGTCACTGAGTGACTACAGTTGGCAATCACTTCTCCCAGCACAACCACTCCATATTAGACATCTCGGTCCTCATTCTCAAGGAAACTTACACAACACCCTCAGAAGATGGGCCTGCGAACTAAAATTCATAACTTTGATTCCAAAAACAGTGGACTTAACAAGGACCTATATTTCTCCAGCCACTACAAATATCTGTTCGACCTTACAGTGTACTACTTTCTAAATTTCTGTTATCATCTGTACCAAGTTCCTAGATCATTCTAACCGCTTTGTCTCTCTGTCTTTAACTAACCCTGTCAACTGAATATTCAACCTTTGTGTTATGGTGAGCCCAGTTCCTTTGATATGTGTATTCTTGTCACCTGATACCCACTATATCCTCAATCCATATGTTTACCATCTCTGTGTGTTTAACACTATCTATTGTTTCTTAATTTGTCTCCTACATCAATATATAACTTTACAGCTGTTTTTAAATATGTGGCACATCTTTCTTTACCCCCCCATCCTACCTTGTTCTATCCACTCCCACCCATTCAATGCCCCCTCGTATATCTGGCTCTACATTTGTTCAGTTTGTATATTTCTACTGACTACGCTACATGCTTGAAAAAGGGCCCTGTGTGGCCTGAAAGCTTGCTTATTTCTACCAACACATCAGTCCAATAAAATATATAATTCAAACCACTCTGTATAATTCAAACCACAGCTTACAAAATATCTTATTTTGTAAGCTGCCCTGAGCCCTGGGGGAAGGCCGGGATAATAAGTAAACAAATAAATAAATAAATAAAATTAAATGATCCTTAGGGGAAAGGGCTAATTTAATTACAGACACATTGACAGATGAAACTTTGTTTTTCCGCCTCTAAGCCCTTTTATATCTGTCAAATATTCTTTATTTTGGGGGCTTACTCATGTGTACATTATGCAAGCAAGTCTTCCTTGGAAAGACTGTAAAACAAACCCATTCCCCTTATGCTCAATTAGAAAGGTAAATGTGCCTTTTTGCTTAATTTTGTTTTCAGTACTTCCGGTGTAATTCCAAAGCCAGAAATCCATTCAGTGAGTTTAGACTGAGCCCTCTAGCCAAGTAACATTTAAAACATTAAAAACAAAGGCAGAAGAGACTATCAGGCAGTAACTGCCCTTTCCTGGGATCTCTCCTGAAAGGCTCTTCTCATCTCTGTCTCTTATTATACCACACTCGCAAAAGACAAAGATTGGTGATGATGCTCAGTGAGCGAAGCTCGAAGGTTCTTCTGTTCCCCTAATATGCTTGATTTTTATCTAAAGCTCTGCTTTACTTTCATGTTGGGAACAAATAAACCCAAGCAAGCTCCACCTGTGTGATTCCTGGCCTGTAGTGGAGCTAGAATAAATTGTATTCCAGGACCGCGTCTATTTCTATGTTCTGTACAGCACCAGGTCACACTACTGGCGCTATATAAATGTTTATAATAATAATAATAATAATAATAATTAATAATAACAGCTGGTTGGAAGTTCTTGTTTTTCTGACCTGCACTAAAGTCTCATTGAAAAAGAACCAAATTGATCATACATGTTCCTCAAGCAGATTGTTGTGCCACATTTGCTAGAGCTGTGCTTTCTAGTACAGACATTTTTCTAAAAACGTTTATACTATTTATAAAAGGCACTAAATAAGTTTTAGTATAGACTTTATAGACACAAAGCACAACTCTTGCTGGTAGATTTATTTTTCTCCTGCACTAGAAACTGTCTGAATAAAGGACGAGCATTTCCCAGACTGTAAGTTGAACGAAGGCTTGGAATGACATATCTGGCTACACTCTTCAAAGGGTTAAATCACATTGACTGATGAGGAGACCAGCAGTTCAAATGCCATACTAGAATAGAACAACCAGGAAGCCCGTGAGTGCATGTCAAAACAGACTGAGCAGCAGAAGAGGTTGAGGTGACTATTACGAAAAGAAGCTGTAAATTGCCCTGTCTCCACTACAGTACTCATTCTCTAATTATTCTGAACAGACAGGTAGCTGCTGTCAGCTAGATCCCATTGACATTTCCCCAGCGCACCCACAGACTTGCATGCATATTACAACTCTTGGCATCCACTGGGTGGCAGTGGCAACACAAGACATTTGGCTTTCATTTTCAGTCTTGTTTTATAAGAACTTGTCCGAATTATTATTAATTATTATTTCAATAGTGCCAGCAATGTCCCTGACACCGAAGAGTTGTAATTAGGGACAGGACCTTGTCCCAAGTGGCTTACAATCTAGGAAGGACAAGGGAGGGGGAGATAAAGGGGAGGTGAACACCGAGAGAGACTAGGCTTGAAACAAAAAATCTCGGCGAGTGCTGCTTCCATCAGCAGCAGGGCATTCTCTGAGATTAACGTGACGTGGAGACATGGTGAGGCCGATCCTAAAGTCCCATGGATCCCGTGTGCAGCCATGCACAAACAGCGCGGCTCTCTATTGTGGGCACATCGTGTCCTGTGGAAACTGCATGCATGCGGGTGGGATCTGCAGGGCGTGGGATTGAGCCCCACGGCTTTCCTGCTGTTTTCACCTTTTTCTCTTATTTTTCACAAGTTGAACACGACTGACCATGGGCCTGTCCCAAGCTCTGTGTGCCCTGCATGCCACCCTGGGGGATGTAG
Organism: Sphenodon punctatus; assembly: GCA_003113815.1. Classification (NCBI taxonomy): domain Eukaryota; kingdom Metazoa; phylum Chordata; class Lepidosauria; order Sphenodontia; family Sphenodontidae; genus Sphenodon; species Sphenodon punctatus. Next base: position 4,950,715 of record QEPC01001717.1, on the reverse strand, counting down.
AGATGAAAAATTGCCAGCTAAGCCCCAGGAAAGTGATTAAACTGCCATAAACATATCATAACATTCCTGTAAAGTGACAAAAGTCTCAGAAAGTGATGAAAAGTCCCAGGAGATGATGAAAAATCCCAGAAAGGGACAAAAATGGTGGAAAAAATGGAGGAAGCACGGAATCACCAGAAATGGAAAAAGTATACTCGCAAGCACACCTGAAAGGTCGATATTTCCATTTGGAACAGGAACATTTGCTCTTGTCTCAGCCTTAAGAGTGAAAGGGAATATATTCATTAAATTGCAAACTTTCAGGTGAATATGTTAGTTACAGGGTAGGATGGAAAGCCGTAAGTGTAAGACTGTATAAGGAGAAATGTCATTATGGTTTAGTGTGGTGTAACATTAACTGCACTGTACCTGGACCGGGAAGTAGGGGGAGACCCTGGTTTAAGTTTTGCCTTAGCCAGAAACTCGCTGGGTGACCTTGGGCCAGTCACAATATTCTCTCAGCCGTACCTTCTGTGCAGGGTTGCTGTGAGGATTAAAAAGTTGTGTTAAATTGTTCTATGTGAGGTGCTCCAAGTGCCATGGCAGGGGAGGTGGGGGGGTACTATATAAAAATTATTTTTTATTATTATTAAGCACTCTATAGAGGTAAGAAGTAAGGGAAAGCTTGACAAACTAGGTAGGTTTTGGGAAGGGATTTGAAGGTTAGGAAGGAAGAAGCAGAGTATGTGTCAGGGAAAAAGGCCGAGGCATAGGGTGACAACATGGGAATGGTGTGAAGATTATTTGGGGAGCAGGAGACTCGAGAAGGTGAGTGTGTCAGTAGATGTGGAGAGAAGTTCTTTGGTGGGAATGTAGGAGGAAATGAGGGAAGACTACAGCACAAATAGAGATTGTGTTGCCTTGCCATTCAGATTAGAGAAGCAATCAAACTGGTTGCAAGTTTATACTGCATCCACATTGCATCTGATCTTTGCATTTTTTCCAATCATGCTTTGGAGATAGGATGTTTTTAAACAGATGGCCGCTGTGTGGCTGGTGGAGTGCCGCTGCAGAGGTCGTGCATGGAGGGAGGGAGCAGGCGTGTGCACACCCATCTCCATGCATGGAGTAGCTCGCCTTTTTGTCGGTTGCTCCATGCGTGGGGGGTGGGTGGAGATGGGTGAAGATGCTTGGGTTGCGGGAGCACACACCCATGCACCTTCACTTTCAAAAGAGATGCTCCCACATGTGTCTCATGGGTGGACATGCGTTGGTGTATCTCATTTGAAAACTGCCATAGTCTTCTAGTCCTAATACCCTTCCCAAAAGGGAAGAGACTTTAGCCACTAATTTAGTTTCTGATAAATTCAAATACTGACAGTGGTGAGGAACAGACTGGCACAGGGGCAAGACTTAAATTGTGCCAGGATTTATGAGGGCTCAGCTCCAGCACCTCTGCTATAAAAGTTAGTCTAGGCAACTCATCCATCTTGTTTCTTTCCGCTTATCTGAGCCTTCTCTTGTTATCAGGACTTTGGAAAGCCCCAGAAAATGAAACTGCTAGGGACAGAAGAACTCTCCAAAGCTGTCTTGCCTAAAGGCCTTTTTGGAGCTCTGCTGGGCTCAAGCCCCACAGCACTCCTTCCCAACTCCACAACACACAGTAGGGGTGGGACATGGAAGGTTGGGTTGGTGGGTTTTTTTTGGGTGTGTGTGTGTTGTTTTCAGATCCATGGTTTTCATTCCTGTTTTGGTTCTCTTCTCATTGATTTCAACAGGAAGGGAACCAGAGAGCCAAAAAAACCCAGGGGTCCGAACAGAAACCCCCCCAACCATCCCCATTCCCCAGCCTTATAGGGTGGGGATCCACATCTGTAACATCCCCACCCCACACCCCGGTGCCTGTCTTGACTCTCAAACCCACCCTCAGGCCCTGCATGTACATACCGGTCCAGGCCTTGGAAGGTCGAGGTGACTGCTGGACTCTAGGGATGTGCGAACAGGTTGTGGTTTCGCTGTTCGGTTTGGTTCGTGCATTCAGGTCGTTCGCCAGGTTTGGGTTCGGCTGTTCGGTCATGTTCGATTCCGTTCGGGTGTTCGGAAAAGTATCGTGAGAGTGCGAGATTGCGCCGGAAACTGGAAATTCGAGTGAGTGCGGAGCTATGTGGCGAGAGAGTGTGTGTTTGGCTGGGCGACTGTTCGGTTTGTGTGTTTTGGCTGTTTGTGTTTGGTTTGGCTGTGTTGTTTGGCTGGTTGGTGACTGTTGGTGTGTGGTGGGTGACTGTGTTTTGGTTTGGTTGGCTGGTGGCTGCTTATTTAAAAAATATATAATGAGGTACATAGACAAGGCCTGGGGCCCTTTGGGCATCAGCCCTTGGGTACCAGCTGAAGGGCGACACCAAAGGATGTTGCCCGTTGGTGGGGCCGTTGGTGGGGTCATGTGTGGGCGTGGGTGCCCGCCCCCCCTTACGCCTGGACAGACAGACATCATGGAGGAGTAGAAGGATTCTACCCCATAGACTGAGACGTGGTGGAGCCATGGAGCGTGGAAGCTGGGGTCTGGATCTACTGGTCTCTAGCTCCCTGGAGCTGAGATCCCCGCAGATAAGAGCAGAAACTGACTGCACCGAGCACACCCTCCCTAACAGAAGCCCTGGTTCCAGCTGGCCCGCCGGGACCTGAAGTGAGCCCCTGGACTTAGACTTTGTGGTGCTTGGTGGGAGCGAGGCAGGACCAGCGCAGCATCGGAGGTGTGAGGTGATGATGACTAGGAGGCGCACAAATGCAGCAAAAGATGCAGGGCATATGCTCCCCCGGCAGCGGAAGATAGGGGAATTTGCCTCTGTGCTTATGGTGCCCTGTAGGGGCAAAGGGAGGGTAACTCCCTCAGGTCTTAGCTCCCTACAGGACAGTACAGAGGGTGATGTGCCAGCTCTTGGGAAGGGCCGAGTTATTTTGGATAAATCAAACTCCAAGTCTTTGGGTAGCACGCAACCAGCTGAGCCAAGAGAGTGTTTAACCGCTGAGCCAATAGGGATACAAGGGGCTCTACTTGGTGATCTGATGAAGGATCTTATGGCCCAATTGGCACAGGTTCTCGAGCTCTTAAGAGAGCAGAAAAAACAGTGGTCCGTGGTTAGTGAACTTACTAGGGGTGGGAATTCCGGATCTTCCGGTATCTGATACTGCTGGTATTTGGTGTACCGGCAGTATTGGATTAAACCCAGTAATCTGGGGTAATTTACCAGATTCCCCGTACCGGATTTTTTACATTGCGGCCATTCAAATGAATGGCCGCAATGTAAAAAAACCCACACAAAACCCCCCCACTTTCCCTCCCCAGTCCAGACTGTGCGGGTGGAAGGGGGGACACCCCCCACCCACTCTGCCCAGCCTGGATTTAAAAAAAAAATTCCCCCCCGAAGTCTGTGTTAGTACGGGCACCGGGCCGCCGGCGGCGACCCAGAGCCCACACCAGCAGGTAGGTAGGACTAGGTACTAGGGTGATCCCTGGGGTGGGGGGGTGGTTTAACACCCTCCACCCCAGGGATCACCCTACCTCCCCACCCAGGGATCGCCTACCTTGTGCTCCGGGCAGTGGCGGCGGTGGTCCGGTGGCTTCAGCACTGGCTGTGGCTGCCGGCTTCAGTGCTACTAGGCCTTCCAGGGAAACCCAGAAGTTCACCAGAAGGCCTAGTAGCGCTGAAGCCAGCAGCCACAGACAGCGCTGAAGCCTTCGGACCACCGCCGCCCAGAGCACAAGGTAGGTGATCCCTGGGTGGGGAGGTAGTGTGATCCCTGGGGTGAGGGGTGTGTTAAACCACCCACCACCCCAGGGATCACCCTAGTACCTGCTGGTGCGGGCTCCAGGTCGCTGTTGGCGGCCCAGAGCCCGCACTAGTAGGGAGTGGGACTTAACTTTTTTTTTTTAATCCAGGCTGGGCAGGGTGGGTGGGGGGTGCCCCCTTCCACCCACACAGTCTGGGGGGGAGGTTTTTGTTTTCCCCCCCATTGATTTCAATGGGGACAGTTCCCCATTGAAATCAATGGAACAAATCTGGTACTGGTACAAATCCGGTAATCCGGGTTTTTTGAATCCGTTAACCGGTAAAACCGTTAACCGGTAATTGCCCTGATGTCCCACCCCTAGAACTTACCCAGGAGTTAAGGACTCTAAGGAGAACTTGGACTTCTGCAATAGGACTAGCCCCCCCCCTCAGTGGGAGTGGATCCACGGACTAGCCCACTGGTACAATTCCATTCTTTAGTCCCTCAAACTCCCTCACAGGATTTATCATAGGAGCCAAGTAGATTACCTAGAACATTTACAGGGGCCTATAGAGGGTCGAGGGAAACATAAAGGCCCAATATGTCAGCACCTCAACAGGCGAATTCTGGCTTTGAATCCAGGGCCCTTTCATTCCAGATGAAGAAGGCTGCTGTGATGATTCCAACGCTGGGGTCCAACTTGGTGGTCTTGGAGGAGGAGGAGGAAGAGGAAGAGGTCACTGCCTCTGGACCTTCGGTGGTGGTGGCTGGCTCCTCGGATGAGGAGCAAGCAGCGGGCACAGCGGCCAGGTTTGTAAACTTCTTTTTTTACTTTGAGGACAAGAAAGGCTCTATCCATTAGAGCAAGCTCACTGGTGTGTGGGTGGGTGCATGGGCATCAGTCAGGCACAAACAGTAGGCATCAGCAGGTAGCAGTGGATGTCTGCCACAGAGAGAGGGGGTACTGTAGTGTGGGGGGCTCTTCCAGCAGTCAGGCATGAGCACGAGCAGCACCCTCACCCAAACATGTGCCAGGCTAGAAATGGTCTCCACTCTCCAGTTGCCATCTCCATGCACCCCCAAACAGGGGCAGGATTTGCACATGCAAGCCAGCCAGGGTTTCCCTATTGCCATCCCTCCCCAGCACCCAAAGAAGGGCAGGATTTGCATGTGTCAGCCAGGGTCTCATCCCTCCGCAGCACCCAAAGAAGGGCAGGATTTGCACGTGCCAGCAAGGGTCTCATCTCCATTGCCATTCCTCCCTAGCACCCACCCAAAGAAGGGCATGATTAATTGCATGTGCCAGCCAGGGTCTCTCCATTTGCCATCCCTAGCACCCCAAGGAGGGAGGACTAGAGGCATCATCATAAATGCATGACATTACTTAGGTGTTGTTTATGTGTTCCTGTTTCAGAGAGGAATCGGATGCCGGCCCCAGCACCGGTGCCAGGCCAAGGAGGACCCCTAGGCGGAGGT
>QEPC01001717.1:4903855-4945411 GCA_003113815.1 Sphenodon punctatus | reverse complement strand
GATTATTGCATGTGCCAGCCAGGGTCTCTCCATTTGCCATCCCTAGCACCCCAAGGAGGGAGGACTAGAGGCATCATCATAAATGCATGACATTACTTAGGTGTTGTTTATGTGTTCCTGTTTCCGAGAGGAATCGGATGCTGGCCCCAGCACTGGTGCCAGGCCAAGGAGGACCCCTAGGTGGAGGTCACCAGTGCCACCCCCAGACATTGGGTGGACAAGGTCCAATGTCTGGAAGTTGTATGATAAGGACAACAGATTCGTCGTCTGCAAGGTAAGGCATGGGGTATGCATGCATGCATTGCTCTCTATGACCTGTTATGAACGGAAGTCCCCTCCAGAGAGAGATTGCTGCCCACCCACTTGTGGAGACAGAATGCAGGCAGGGCTTGACACAGACCATTAGTCTGACGCAATATGGCACTTCTTATGTTCCTATCTTTTTATGTTCTTTAGACCTGCTGAAAAAGATTCAAAAAGGCAAGGGAGGGGACCACATAGGCCTAATTGCCCATATCGAGAAGGCCCATGGGCAGAAGGTGGCTCGGGTGCAGGAGTCTAGCGGCGTGGCTGTGGAGCAGCAGAAGAAGGGGGGGAAGGCAAGCCAGAAGTGGCGCCACCTGCAAAGTCCTTCCTCCCCGCCCCGTCGGCTTGGATGTGGAGCCCCCCCAGGACCAGAAGGAGTCTTCAGTGGCAAGGGCTTTGGGGGGCCAGGTGCAGGGGACCAGCCGGGACTTTGTGGCTGTCCTCCAAGTAATGGAGAACTGACTGGTGGAACAGTTCCAGGTGGTCGAGTTGCAGGAGAAGAAGGTGGAGGCATACTCGGATTATGTCTCTAAGTACGTCTCCACCGAGAGGGCCAACCTGGAGCTCTTCCAACAGTTGGTCTCCAACTGGCGGGTGGCCGTGGCAGGGGCCGTAGAATATGCAGTGGAATGCTGCTATGAAACGTGCCCCCTGCTTCTAGGTCCCCTGTACCACTTATGCCTTCCCCCCAAATTCCGGGGGTGGGGTGGGGGGGGGAAGAGCAGGCCCAAAGATTGAGTCCTTAGTGCATAAGTCTCCTTTCTATTTTAAAATGTTTGGTTTTTGTTTTATAATTTTGTTGTTGTTGTTGTTTGTCGTTGTTTTGTTAAGTAAAGTTATATTTCTTGTTATTGTTACAAGCTATCCTGTCCAATCTTTTATCCCCCGGTGTTTAAGTTCTGGCTGGGAGGTGGCAGAATTGCATACAGCTTGTCGATCCCTACCAGCAGCACCTGCCACCTCATGTAGCGTAGTTATGTGCCAGCAGCAGGGTCTCAACTTGCAGACAGCCCCCCAGGAGGTGCAGGGCTTGTGTTTGTGTGGGTGGGTGTGACAGAGAGAAAGAGAGACAGGCTCCTTGGCAGAGGGCAGCAGGCGGCAGAAGCTGGTGGTCGGAGTGGCTTTTATTTCCATCAGCTTCAGTGGACATCCACGGGTGGGTGCGAAGGAGTAGGCTGTAGCCTGTTGGGGGGTTGGGGGGGCAGGCTGGCATGTGGGCACCAGGCTTCCAGATGCAGTGGAATGGAATGCAGCCCCCAGTGGCTGGAATGATGGTCCCAGAATCTAGTTGATGGTTCCTGGGACGGGCGGGCATGACTGATTCAGGGATAGTGGAATGACAGCCTAAAGCCTATGGTGCACACTTCATTCAATCATGCGATAGGTGGTAGCAGCAGGTACAGGAACGCACGCAGGAAGGCAGGCACATATAATACGTTGTTTTATATTCCATCTCATTATGGTAGGTTTGCTGCATGCTGGAGTGGGCAATGGGCATTGGGCACATGAGCACAGATGAGAGTTCTTCCTGGTTCTGGCAGGTGGCAGTTTGAGCTGGATTACACCTACCTCTTCCCCTCCACCCCCCATCTCTCATTCTAGTGGGGAGCCTCTGGCCATATAGTGCTGGTGACAGCATGGGTGGGATCATGTCTGTCTCTCCTTCTAGCAGTGGGGAGACTTTCTCTCTCTCTCTTATTTCTCTCTCTCTCTCTGTCTCTCGTCATGAACAGCAAGTTGCGTAAAGAAAAGGTGGAATGACAGCATCCTGTGAGTGGAATGACAGGGCACAAGAACCCTGAGGGTGGGTCCTGGGCTGGGGCTAGAGTGGCAGCTTCTACATATTGGCCACAGCCCTCCCTGCCAGTAACTTAGGCCCCAGAACCCTGATGGTGGGCCCTGGGGCTGGAGTGACTGTTTTTTGGTGCGGTTGAACAAAGGCTCTCTGATGGCCCCAGAACCCTGACTGTGGGTCCTGGGCCTAGAGTGGCATCTTCTAGATATTAGACAGCCCTCCCTGGCAGTAACGTAGGCCCAAGAACCCTGACAGTGGGTCCTGGGGCTGGAGTGGCTGTTTCTTGACGCGGTTGAATGATGGCTCTCTGTGAGTGGAATGATGGGCTCCGGAACCCATGGAACAGACAGCATAGGCGGCATTGGCAGCAGGAGCAGCAGATATTGGATTGCTGGGGCACAGAATCCATGGCACAGACAGCAGAGGCAGCATTGGCAGCAGACATTGGATTTCCCAGAGGTAGCATTGGCAGCTGGTGCAGACATTGGATTACCCGAGCACAGAACCCATGGCACGGACAGCAGAGGCAGCATTGGCAGTAGCAGCAGCAGACCTTTGGCCGGGCACAGAACCCATGAAACAGCAGAGACAGCAGTAGGAAGATTTGCCTGTGCGCAGCACCCATGGAGCCAGGATGGTTGGATTTGCCAGGGAATAGCTCCCATACAGAAGAAGACATCAGCAGCAGTATTGTGTGGGCACATATGGATTGGCCAGGACAGAGCATCCATGGACCAGCAGACAGCAGCAGCGGGATTACCAGACCAGTGGTGCACATCACCCAGGGTTGCCAGGGTAGGCAGATAGGCAGCGTGGCATGAGAGGCATGCAGACTGAGGCAGGGTTCAAGCTTTGCAACCTGGTCAGGTAGGCAGGCAGCGTGGCATGAGCAGAAGGCAGGCAGACTGAGGCAGGGTTCAAGCTTTGCAACCTGGGCAGGCGGGCAGGCAGCGTGGCATGAGCAGAAGGCAGGCAGACAGGCAGGCTTTGATCTAGACCACCTGGGCAGGCAGGTAGGCAGCATGGCATGAGCAGAAGGCAGGCAGACTGAGACAGGCTTTGATCTAGACCACCTGAGCAGGCTGGCAGGCAGCGTGGCATGAGCAGAAGGCAATGAGATTGAGGTTGGTTTCAAGCTTTGCAACCTGGGTGGGCAGGCAGGATGGTATGAGAGGCAGTAGGGAAGGCTTGGCACCAAGTTGGCAGGGCACTCAGATAGGCTGGTGAAGACTGTGCAGCATGAGAGAGAGAGCCAGTCAGATAGGTGGGCTGAGATTGTCTAGCCAGAGACCAGCTGGCAGGCTTACAGTTTCCCAATGTCACCCTGCAGCACGCAGTCAGTCAGATAGGTCGGCCGAGGCAATGTAGTATGAAGAAGAGAGGGGGGGAGGCGGTGCAGGGAAGGTGCCACTGAAGCAGTGGGAGGGAGGGACAACACCTCAGCTCAGCAGCAGCAGCCCTTATTGACGAGGAGCCCCTTCCCAAGACTGCCCCTGGCATGGGATGACATGTGCCACTGCACCATCACTCCTTGTCCAGGGGCAGCTCAGGGAATCCCAGCAGTGGAAGGCTGACCTTCAAGAAGATCAACTGCTCCACCAACTTGGCCCCTAGTCTCAGGCGGTGTGCGGAGCAAATGTCCCCTGCCACAGAGAACACCCGCTCGCTGGGGATACTGGTTGGTGGGCATGACAATATCCCCTGGCCACTTTGGACAGGGCCAGCCACACATTGGTCTTGCCGGCCCAGTAGGCCAAGGGATCGCTGCTGGGATCGATGCACGGCTCCTCGTCCAGGAAGGTATCAACTGCTGATGAGGTGCTGTCATACTCCCTCTCATAGCTGTTCCTGGGCACCAACCACGCTGTCAGTCCCTGCCCTTTTGTGGGCCATGCAGAGGAGGAGCTGCTGGCAGTAGGGGTGCTGCTGCTGCTGCTCATCCTGTTGCTGCTGGTGCTGCTGCTACTGCTTGGGCTGGGAGCAGGGATAGACCCTGCTGGCTGAGAGGGATGGCTGCTCCCACTCCCACCATCCCCTGGGGTGTCCTGCTGCTGCTGGCACCACGAACTCTCCAGAGCCCGCTCTGCCTTCCAGACTCTCCCCACAAGATCATTCTTCCACATGGCATAGTGGGATGACTCGTGTGCCACGCTGTCCTTGACCCTGGGATCCAGCATTGTTCCAAAAACATATTCCCCCCAACTTGTAGAACCTCACCATCAGGCCTGTCTTAAGCTTCTGCGCCAGACCAACCGCCTCAGTCCCCAGCTTCTTGCCCCTAGGGCCACAATCCTGCACCTGCAGCATGATCTCCTCCAGACTCCCATGGAGACTCTGGACCAGAGGGGTCACCTGGCTTATGGTGGCTGTGGAGGAGCTTATGGTCTCTATCACCACATGGAATGGTCTGAGAACTAGGACCGTCTGTGCCAGGATCTCCCATTCTGGCCATGTGAAGCCTGGAGGTGCCCCGCTCTCTGTGTCCAATTCCACCTGATGCAAGGCAGCTTTCTGCTCCACAAGCCGCTCAAGCATCAGGAACAATTCCACCTCGTGGACATGTCCTGCACCAGCAGATGTCCTGGGGAGCCTTGCTCAGGCTGCTTCGCCCGGAGGATTTCGCTGCCCTTAACGCTGCAGTTAAAGAACCCCACCAGCTTCCTCCCCCATTCTATCAGGGAGCTAAGAGTGCCTGCCCCAATCCCCTTCTCCCCCAAGCCCAGAGCGTCCATGACCACCAGGTGAAGGGGGTGTGCTGTGCAAGGGATGCTGGTAAATTTCATATCGCGGAATAGCCCTCACTATATTGGATGCATTATCAGTCACCACACACCCCGGGATGAATGGTGCACCAGGCATAACCCACTCCCCCACCACGGCATTCAGGGCTGCCTCAAGGTTCTTAGAGGTGTGGAGGCAGTCCATGACTTCCGCCTGAAGCAGGACCCACCTATACCCTGCTTCAGGACCCCTCCTGCCACTGTCCAATGCCTACTCTAGGTCCTCCCACCAGTACACGTGTCGGGTCCTCCCTCACCGCCAGGTACACGTGTCGGGCATTCCGACTGGACCACAGGTCAGTTGTGAAATGGACAGTGGCACCCCCGGTCCCTGCCAGTGCCAGCTGCTCATTCACCCTCTCCTTCAAACCCCTGTACAGACCTGGCACCACCATATGACTGAGAGTGGTGCAGCATAGCATCTTAAATTGGGGGGCCAAGAACCCCATCAGTTGCTTAAACCCTGTGTTCCTGACAATGGAAAAGGCTTGGCCATTGACAGCGATCATCTCGCCCAACAGACGCATGACTTTCTCTTGAAAGTCACACCGCCCTCCAGCTGCCGATGGCCTTGCAAGCTGCCCCCACCCTGTCTCCTCCATTGTGGGCTGACGCTGCTGCTTCTGCTGCTGCTCCCCCCTAGCAGCGATACTGCTCCTGCTGCTAGAGGCAGCTGCTGCAGTGGGACGGTTTCCCGATGGCGGACGAGTGGCTGCGTGGATTGGGAACCCGCTTGTGTCCACTGACCCAGCCTGTCTGCTTAGCAGAGAAGCACTGTCTGCACCACCTTAAAATGCTCCCAGACCCATGATTTCTTAGCCCCTCCTGCCTTCTGGCCTGCACTGGGTGATGCACTCTTGGGAGGGGCAGGACATGGTGGCACTGGTAACACAGCTCGTTGAGGGACAGCCATCACCTCAGCAGCACCAGATAGAGAGACCTTCTCCACAGAAATCTTTGCATCACTGTCCCCATCCACAAACAGAGTGACGGAGGCTGCTGGACTCCCCATGCTTCTCCCACTCTGAGAAACACTCTCCCCCTGCCCCCTATAGCTGCTGCTGCTGCTGCTACACTCCCTGCTGCCAGTGCTTGGGGATCGGGCCCTGCCTGTATCCGGTCTCTCGGCAATGGGGGAGTCGGGGGACAATGCTGGCCCCTGCTGGGATACTTCGTCCCCTGAATCGCCTGCAGCTGCAGATGACACAGCCACCACAGCCTCTTCCACTGCCAGGAGGCGACGTCCAACCCCCTGGCCCTTAGTGCTGGGAGAGTGAGACCCAACATCAGGCCTTCGTAGCTTGGGGTGTGGGGATGTGCTTGGGCTGCTGCTTCTGCCCACTGCTGGCACTCTGATGGCACGGCCCGTGCCACGTGCCTCATTGGCTACCTTACGGGCAGCAGAGTGGCCTCGCCCTCTCATAACTCCCTTCTCCATTTCTCCAAACCACACACAAGTATATTAAACATATTTTACTTTATTTTTTTACAATTTTTAATCAAATATTATGTCTATCTATCTATACTACACTCATTTTAACTGCTGTTTAATTATCTGATAACTGTTATAAAACCTATCAAACTAAATAATGGAATATAAAAAACACACTCTAAAACTAAATCGCCGTATCTCTATAAACTAAACTAACTTAACTGTAATAGCTAACTATAATCCTACCTAACAACGACTATAATCTCTCTCTCTATATATATATACAATATTACCCAGGGATGGGGGGTGGTATCACAGACAGCTCAGAACAACACAGCGAGGGGTACAGAAACTGAAATAAAACCTAAATCAATCTAATCCTACTCTAATAAATCAAAAACCAGGGGAAGGGAATGAGGGATGGAATATGGAGGGAGACGGAAAGGAATGGATTCAATGGAGGGTAAGGAGATAGAACACAGGGAGGCATAAAAAGTAAAAATAACTGCTAAATCTCTCTAATAATCTAACTAAATGAAAATAGGGAGGTAAATCTGTTGGATGGGTGAAGTAGGAGGAGGATTGGGAATGGATGAGGGAAGCAAACTGCTGGGAGTCAGGGAGCCTTCTGAAAACACCTGCTGACAGGATCAGTGGCTAGCTCAGAAGGTGTTGGAAGGGGGCAGGGCAAAGAGTTTTGTTACTTGCTGCTCCCGCCTTACTGCAAGGCCCAATTGACTCTGTGCAGCCTAGCCCCTGGCCAATCGCAGACTGTGAAGCCAGTGTTCGGTCGAAAAGGAAAGGTGATTGGGCACCTCTCCACCCCCCGCTACCAGGAAGTCTGGTCTTCAGCTGCCCACCCCCGGGCCTTCAGTCATGTTTTTCCCGCCTGAACTCAACTGAACGTGGCCGAACACGAACGAATTGTTTGGTAGGTTTGTAGTTTGGTTCGGTGGGTTCGGGTTCGGTCATCCGAGCAGACCGAGTTTGGTCCGAACTTCCGAACCGCGTTTACCCATCCCTACTGGACTCCAGAAAGAGTTCTATTCACTGCCAGCAGGGCTGGGCTGCACCATCTCCACAGCTGGGTGGCCCTTCTTCCTAGGGCGTACTGTTGGTTGGAGCTCCGCTATCAGGATGCCAGGTCGCCTCCATGCGGGCAGATGTGGAGGGAGCGCAGCCTCCTGGCAGTGGAGTTCTGACCCATCAGTGTACCCTGGGAAGAATATGTCGTAAATAAATCACCAAACAATGGCAGATGTAAATTGATGTGGAAGTGGAAATTGCACCATAATATTTTAGTATTTAATATATTGAAACCGCTACCCACCAATCAGGCAGACCAAATTTAATACAGTAGAAATTTAATACTTCCCTTTTCTGGGTATGTCTTCAGTTCAGTACAGTAGTTACTGAAATTTAATCCATCTCTACCTTTATAATGCTCCACTTTGGGGTAATCCTTGTTTTAAGATTGGGACTCCAAAGCTCCTTTGCAGAAAATAGATGAATAAAGGTATTACACATATAAGGCACCTTCTGCGGGGGGATTGTATTAAATCCTTCTTTGAGTTAAGTGAAGAATTTGAACTCCCCATTTCAGCTACAAGGTAATAGGCACAATCTTATAAGGGTGTGTGCCATGCATTTGTAGTTTAAGCACTATACATGCACAGTGAATGCATGCATTATAGGTGTGCATACACACAGCGTGCGCAGCATAGTTGCGTGCGGTAAGCGTGCAACCTGGACCAACCCCACCCCCTGTGCTCACACGCACCCCACAGCATGAAGGATGGAGCAGACACAAGCAGCCTCAGGTTGCATGTGCCTGCTCCATCCTTCAGGCTGTGGGGTGCGTGGGCACAAGGGGTGGGGTCAGCCCAGGTTGTGTGCTTACTGCAGAATCCATGAGGCTTGTGTCTGCAGCTGATTGTGTTGTGCACGCTCTGATCACTGTCTGCATAGTGGAGCATACACCCATGGGCCCTCTAGATTCGGCATGTGCCCTTAACTTGTGCACCATTGCTGCGCACAGCATTGAGTGCGTACATGCCATCGGCACTATGTGTTGTCGACGTGCGCGCACTTTATAGGATTGTGCCCAATATGGACAGCTTCAGCAGATACTGAATGATAAACTTGAAACAATTCTAAAATTACCTGACTTTTTCCCATTATATTAAAACTAATTTCTGTCTCTCATCCAGTACCAATTCTTTATAAGTTTATAATGTCACACATAAGACCTGATATAGAGGGTTTGAGACTAAAGTGGAACAAAGATTTAGGAACTAACATGAGAAACGCTGAATAGAGGAGATAAGAATAAAGTAGTAAGAGATCTACAGTTGATCTACAACTGCATCTTATTCAACAGAAAATTATTTTCTGTCTCCATTCTAAATTTAAGGATATAAATTTTTAATAGCATCTGATGCATGCTGGAGAAGATCCAAATACATCACAAGCAACGCTTGGACATATGTTCCGGACATGTCCTGTTATTAAACATGTTTGGAAAGAGATAATTGCCAGAATTAATATGATTTTGGACATAGATATCACACCATCAGTTAATATGTGACCCGCCATCAGCTTGGGTCATGTACCTAAAGAACTGGAGTTGAACTCTTCCGAAATTGCTTTCCTACAGAGATCCTTACTAGTTGCTCGCAGAATAATTTTAATCAATTGGAAAACAAAAAACCGCCAGAAACAGGAGTTTGGTATAAAAATTTGGCATACTTTGCATCAATGGAACAAGGGAGGAAAGATGCACACCCAGGGCATTCATACATGCAAAGCACAGGTGTTCTTTATGCCCCCCCATCCCTGGCCCTGCCATCGGCCAATTATCTTCCCCGCTGTCTATACCCCCTGCAGGCCACACTGCCCTCTCACCCCCTCCCTACCAGTCGCCCTGGCACTTAGCAGTAAGGGCCCTGGTCACCGGGCACTATGACATCATACAGTCACAGCCATTGTGACAGGCTGTGTCTGAAAAAACAGCCAGGCAAGGAGCAGTAATGGTTGAACCATGCCATCAGGGGTTTGTAGACCCTCGTATCTCTGGGACCTTCAGCACACAAACATGGGGGTGGGCATTTTCACCTTGTCTTGGTGAGATCTTTAAAATGAGGGATCACACGACTGCCTGGCTTGTGTCGTTCCGGAGATGATAAAGGGATTGAGGTCTATAGAATGCGCCTCTTTGAAAGCTTCATTTCTGCAGCCACTGCCGCAGAAGAGAATGGGGGGGGGGGGCACATCACTTCCGGTAGCGTGGGGAGCATGTAAACAGTCCCTGCGTGGCTTTCCTTCTGAATATGGGGCTCCGGGGGCACTTCTAAGCGGCTCATGATAAAGTGACCTGACTCTCGTATTTGTGGCCCAACTGATTCCCTAACAATTATGAACTACTTGTTTTAATTATTGTAAGGTGTTTCAAAAGGCTCACCCTTTCCTTTCCTTTTTGTTTTGTGTTGTTCCTCTCTCTTTATCTATAGGTAACAAAAATTATTTATTTATCTTTATTGATTTTAAGAATTTTTATCCCGCCCTCCTGCCACAGACATCTCGGGGCGGCTAACAACATAAATGTACGAGCAATCTAAAAACTTACATAAAAACATGCATTAAAACAATTTATAACATCACCTAACCCAGAAACAATAGAAAGAAGTTTAAAAAAATATTAATATAGTTATTGATGTATGTAACAGCTATATGTGAATTAAAAATATGTAGAGAAAAAAAGAATAGTCAAACAGTACTGTGCAGTAGAATATCCAAATTCTGCACCTTCTGGTGTTATCTCATTGCCACAGTTGCATAGTAGGTTAAATCCTGGCTTCGTGAAGTCCATGTTAAAACTCCCATCAACATCAGTGGGCCAGGGAATTCAGCACTTGTTTTTCTGTATTAACTTTTGCTTATAGTGGGTGTTATCACATGGGGGTGCTCACCCCTGGATCAAGTCTGGGGGTGCACCCCCATGTCTGCCTGCTTATATCCCCACCAGAGTCTGTTTTAAATGGACTCGGTGGCTACCATGGCCCAGGGTCTGTCTGCACAGCACACCCTGCCCCACACCATAGAGTTTGGGGTGAATTGTCCAACACTCTGGGCTACTGCCAGCAACTTGATGGTGTTGGGTGGGGCAACCCCCGACTGAGAGTAGAGCTTCAGTGGCCTTCCACTGAGTAGATGGACAGCAGCCCCACCTCCAGCCGGTTCCCTGTGGTTGGACTGCCCGCTCTACTTGTGGTGCTCCTGACTGTTCCAGAGCAGCATGGGCAAGGCTTCCCCAGAGCACAGTCATCCTTCCCTGCCTCTGCTCCACCTGCGCATCTGGCAGGCTGACTTTAAATGCATGGCCCACATGGGGGTGAGGCAGGGCAGAGGCATGGGTGCTATCCATGTGAAAACACCCAGAGGGTTCTCAGTTTGGTCTAGTTTAGGACTGCACCAAATACGCCTTCTGGGTACTCGAATCTAGTTCCGATTACCCAGTCTGGGTACTTAGCCGAACTTTGGAACTTTTTCTGAGGACCCAGAATCTGGAACTTGGAACTCCAGACCTTGGAAATCCCTGGAACTCTTTCTTTTAAAGTGCACCCACTTGAAAATCATTATGCCAAGCAGTGCCCAGAAAAGCAGGCTACCAAGAGTGAGACAATCACTCAAGCAGACAAACCCAAACAGTGCAACTGCATGCAAAAATTTAAAAAAAGCCAGCAGTGCCCACAGCATAGCCCACCATCAGTAGTGCACCCAGTTTAAAATCATTATGCCAACCAAGCAGTGCCCAGAAAAGCAGGCTACCAAGAGTGAGACAATTGCTCAAGAAGACAAACCCACAAAAGTGCAAATGCGGGCAGAAACCAAAAAAAGCCAGGCAGCAGACATAATAACAACACTCACAAGAAAGAAACCAGACATTCACCCACCCAACCAAAAGCCTTAATTGTGTCTGTCCAGTGCCCACCTATGCAAGGCAAGGGTTCTCCCCTGACCACACCATATTATTTTAACCAGAAAAAAAGTATATCTCCCCTGTGCCACAGTGCTCAGTCACATCTTGGCAAAGTTGAACAAACAGACAAAGTACAGTCACAGTCCCCACAAAAATCACAGCAAAGTGACCCCTCTCTGGCCTCTAGGGTGCTGCCAACTGACTGACAGGCAGTGCAAGCAGCAGTAGCACCCAAACCTTAAGTATGGGTGATTTCAGACGTTACGGGGCCCTTTGGCCCCGTACCGAAACCACTGGCTTCATTCCCCCCCGGGGTCGCCCCGTCACGCCATAACAGATGTGCCGGGGGGATCCCGGCGGGGAAACTGGGAGGGGGCGGGCCCGCGTGGCGCAATGTGCAGCCGCATGGCCCTGCCCCCTCCACGCACCCTGCCGCCCGCCCTCCAAGGAGACGGGCGAGAGGCGGGGCCATTGTGGCCACCGCGTTGGGCCGGAAGTGCCATGGCCCGGGATCCCGCCGGGGATCCCAGGCCGTGGCACGTGGCCAGACGTTACTTTTTGTTGGTCCCTGCCCGGGGTCCGTTTGACCACGCTTCCCAGGACATTCCCCCGGCTAGCCCGGGAAGCGTGGTTCAAACTGACCCCATGTGGGGATTCACCGTGGCGAACATCTGGCGACCGCCAAACAGACGTTCGAGACACGGTGACCACAGGTGGGTATTCACCGTGGTTCACCGTGATCTCGTAACATCTGAAGACACCCTATATTTGGCACTGGTGGCAACCCCTGACATTGCCCCTAATATATAGACAGCCCAGGCCAAGGGAAGTGGACCTAGGCAGATCCCTCTGGCCACCATGGTGCCAAGCAGTGCAAGCAGCTGGCAGCAGTGGCTTATTTTTTTAAAAAGGCATGGCATTGATATGTCTCTGGTAACTTGGAAAGCCCAGGCCAGAGGAAGTAGAGCGAGGCAGATATTCCTCTGGACTCCATGGTGCCAAGCAGCAGGCAGCAGCAGTGTGGCACCCACGTATTATTATTTTTTTTTAAATCATGGCATGTTGGGAACAACTAACCCCTGTCCCCCAGCATTGCCCCTATGGACACGACAGGACAGGCACCCCTCCTCCCCCTCAAGCCAATTACTTACAGATCATCAGGGTAGTGCACAAAGACAAATTCAGCCAGTAACATGTGCAATGGCACCAGCACTTGATTGAGGCTTCCGAAGTTTTCCGAGGACTGGCCTTGGTACTCGAAACTTCGGACTTTGGACATTCAAAACCGAGCACCGGAATCCTTGGTGGACCAGGTTTCAGCTCTAGTTTATTTATACTGACTGCATAAAAGTGCAGTCACAAAAATTGGTGCTAGAAGCCTAGTTCTACAAAGTTATCTGCAAAACCAAATGAACAAAATATCCTAAGCTCTTGGAGTTTCAGTAAAGAACATAATCACTCAAACTTGGATTTTTATGCACAATGTACTAGTGAAACATATTGTGAGGTTGATTCCCCAGTAATGTTCAGCAATAATTTCACATGCATTGTGACCACCCAAGCTACTTTACATTTTACTTACTGTTCAGCTGATGGTTTTTGATCCTTAGTCTAGTTATCCAATTTGTAGCGAGAAAAATTGTTGGACATGAAATTTACCACAGACATTCCTTTTAGCTCTCATTAAGAGATTCCATCATCTTTCCCCATTTTCAGTTATCAGTAAAAAAAATTAAAATCTTTTTTTTTACCGTACACTTACACATTTGCATGCAAATTAAATGTCTATGAACTGTTTCTGTTCAATGGCTTTCTAAGCTTCACAAGCAAGAAAAAAGGGCCTAAATGGATAGTCCCTGAAAAAACATATATAAACAAAAAGATTGTATACAGTAAAATAATTTTTCATTTCACAAAGGTAATAAATAGTAATAATGTCTTGAATATATATAAAAAACAATAATCAAGTATAATAATCAACAGTCAAATATTCAATCATGTATATGCACAAGTGTGTACACAAAATACTCAGATATACATTCCAGAACTTTAGAGATTATGTTCAGTTAGCCAATACATTTTGACAATAACCGTCAGGGCTAATTGATAGTTGTAAGCACTATTTCCAACCTGGGATATATGAAACAGTAGTAAAAAATACAGTCAAAATTGAAAGTTTTGAGACATTCCTTCTTTATATACAGGTTTCGCTACAAAGGGTATGTGAATAATTTTATAATGCGTTAAGCCTAAGTGGATTCAAAAATGGTTGAAATAATCATTCTTTCCTCCCCACCCCCTCCTTTTAGTGGGATTTTAATAATTTGCATTTATACCTTTTTTAGGTTTTACCCTTCATTTGTTATTTATTTATTATTAAAATTTATATGCTGCCCCCTCCTGCTACAAGCATCTCGGGGCGGCTAACAACATTTCAAAACACATAACTAAAATAAATTAAAACAATTTAAAAAAACCAGATTAAAATAACCCATACCCAAACCCTCTCTAACCCAACCCAACCTGTCTCCCCCATCCCTACCCACTCCCTTCCTCGAAGGCCTGGACAAACAGCCAGGTCTTACAGGCCTGGCAGAAGACCAGCAAACTCGGGGCCACCCAAGATTCCTCTGGGAGGGAGTTCCACAGTCACGGTGCGGCCACTGAGAATGCCCTCTCCATTGTGGCCCCCCGGCTAACCCGGGGAACCTCCAAGAAGGCGCCTTTTTTGTTTATATGAATATTCAAAGCTTCACGACATAAATCTGTGTTGGTTTTTTAATTTCAATTTTTTCTGCTTGCACTCATTATATAACTCTGAACATATCCAAAGAGTGGGAAATACACTGTTTTGTACTGAAACATATTCAAGCACGCATCCAAAAAATTGATCACTTAAACCTTAATAGTAACCAAAAAAGTATTACTGAGACACTGGAAAGATACCAAGCCACCTACATAATGAATCGCCCAAATTCAATAAGCTTCCTCAATCGAATATGGCATAAAGTCTGAGCCATTAACAAGATTCACGACTAACTCCTTTTTTAAAACAAAGTTCCAATTAACATATGTGGTTACCATATGGCACCATCTTTTCGCATAATTTAGAATACATCTAATCTCTCCTTTTTATTCTAAAGAGTTTCCCTTTTTCAGATCACACAGTTTCCTTCACCTTCTTTGCCCCTTCTTTTAACAGAATTAGAACATTTCTTGATAATTATTTCTGAAAATTGCTGTCTTGCTGCTTATCAGCATCTTAGGTTTTTAAACCAGTCTTTACATAAGGCAAAAATGCTCTTCCCTCATCTGTCACATATTTTCAAGTATTTTAGCATGATAAAAATACTCAGCATGTCGTAGTTCAAACTACAAAATAGCAGTTTCAAATGCTCTCTTATATTCAGATACACTTATTGTTTCCTTTTTGTCTCCCAGTGTGATGACTGATTCCTTCCCAATTGCATGTGTCTAATTCATTTGGATTCTTCAGGACTTACATTCATACTATCATAAGAGAAGAGCCCAAGAAATTCAAGCAAATGTGACATTTTATTTCCGTTTTAAAAGATTTATACCAATTATCCATAATGGCACACTGACAGGATACAGTAACAAAAGGTATACAGTAGCAGTATAAGCTAAAGTCAAAACAACATCAAGATACTGCTACACAAATGGACAAATGTTCTAAATTTAATACAAAAGAGAAAAATTCACAAAAACACATGAAAACTCAAAAATGGGTAGTAAAGTTACAGTTCACTGAAGTGCAAAAAAACACAGAAGCATATGAAAGATCCACCGTTTCACCGGAAAAACTGGCTTCCTCAGGGGTGTGTACAAGCTTCTTTCTGATATGCAGTAAATATTAAATCTATAGGTAAAACCATATGAATAAAATTATATCAGACAGTTTACAGTGCCAAGAGATTAATATACAAATATTCAAGAGATAGTGTAACAATATAGGTCAAGTATCAAAATGTTACAAAGATTGGTTAACTGTAAATTAACATCCAAACTTCTAGCATAGACCAACAAAACCATGTTTATATCCAAGGAGACAAACAAAGTCTTACGGACAGAAAATTCATATTAAATATCAAGTTCAAAAGGGATACATAATGTCTTCTCTAAATATCTAAAAAGTAAATGATAACCTAACCTGAGGAGCCACTTCCATATTCATATTGGTCAGAACAGACCCTAAGGACTAATGTGATAGATATAATTAGGATTGACCACCTTCTTCTTCTTCTTCTTCTTTATTATTATTAACAAACATTTATATAGCACCAGCAGTGTACCTGGCACTTTACAAGTAATAATATAGACACAGTCCCTGCCCCAAGAGTTTACAATCTGAGAGACAGGAGCTGGGGGAGAGACATAGGAAGGGGAACAGAGGGAGAGACAAGGGGTCTAACATTCATGAAGATGCGAGGTCTCAGGTGCAGGTACTTGGCTTGGTTACGATGAGAATGACAGCAGACAGGTCCATGTGGCAAGGATAAGGGTAAACAGACCGTAGGTATGGTGGCTCAGCAGGATAAAGAGTCAGACAGAGCAGAGCGAAAGAGGAGAGTTTAAAGGAGAGATTTGAAGGTATGAAGGGAGGGGGCAAGGTGGATGTGGACAGGGAGGGAGTTCCAGGCATGGGGGGCAGCAAGTGAGAAGGGACGAAGGCGCTTAGGGGAGCAGGGAAGGCATGGAAGAATGAGAGAAGGGACAGAGGAGGAGCAAAGTGCACGGACTGGAGTATGGAGAGCGATAAGTGCAGAGAGGTAGTGGGGAGCGAGGTTGTGAAGAGCTTTATAGGTGAAGACTAGGAGCTTGTTCAGGATTCGTTCAGGAAGGGGAAGTCAATGAAGCGAAGAGAGGAGGGGCTGCACATGGTCGAAGCGAAGGGCGAGGTGGATGACCCTGGCAGCAGAGTTTTGGACGGAGATGAGAGGAGAAAGGTGAGACCGGGGAAGGCCAAAAAGAAGGAGGTTACAGTAATCGAGGCGAGAGATGACCAGAGCATGAACAAGAGTTTTGGCAGAGGAGACAGAGAAAAGGGCGAATCTTAGCAATGTTATGGAGGGAGAAGTGACAGGATTTAGCAACAGAGTCAATGTAGGGTTTAAAAGAAAGGAGTGAGTCAAAGATGAAGTCCAGGCTACGGGCTTGGGGGACAGGCAGGATGGTGACTCCATCAATAATTATTGACAGTGAGGAAGGAGAGGAAGGATGAGGGGAGAAGAGAAGGAGTTCAGTTTTAGCCATGTTTAGCCATTTTAAGATGAAAGTACCTGCAGTGCTTTCTAGGATAGTTACCGGATTTCTTTAGAGTGTCCTGGAATCAATCCTGGCTTCCTCAGGACCTAACAATCATAGAAGAAGTTTTTTCATTGCATCCCAACTCTCAACCCGTAGTATTGTAAAGCCCCACAATTGGACAGCTGCGATCACTTTAGCCTGCTGGGCTAAAGTTTTTAAGGGAGCATGCAGACAGCTGGGAGTGAATTCTTAATCCCTTCTTTGACTCCTGTGTAACAAGCATAAGGCTGCCAGCCCACCTCGAATTCGTTACATGACTAACATTTACTAAAGAGCAAGAAGTTGTTGCGTTAAATGTGTACCAGTTGGAAAGAGAACTCACTTGTACTTCAGTGAACTGTAACTTTACTACCCATTTTGGGGTTTTCATGTGTTTTTGTGATTTTTTCTCTTTTGTATTAAATTTAAAACATTTGTCCATTTGTGTAGCAGTATTTTGATGTTGTTTTGACACTGACAGGATATGCATATCTGTAGCATACAAAGACCCTTCTAAAATAGGCTGTGGTGGGTAGAGGGATGGTGTGCCCCCCACGGTGGGTGGAGGTGGGTATGCGGTCATTCCCATGGGTGCACACCCATCTCCACCTACGTCCACCCATCTCCACGTACAGAGCAACTGCCATTGGAGCCTGCTGCTCCATGTGTTGGGTGATGGGTAGCAGTGGGTGGAGATGGGTGAAGCGCGGAAACGCGCACACCCCCCCACCCACTGCCTTCGGTGTTCCCACGGGTGCCCACCCATCACCCTCACACCTGCTGTGGTGTTTGCATGGGCACCCCCACTCCCCCACTGCCCATGTGAAAAGGCCCAAAGCCATTCATTCTGTGATCATGTATTTCAGGACATAATTTGTTCTGTCACTAGAAATCACAGGCAATGGTATTTTCTTGCAGCGGTAGTTGCAAGACATTTAAAGGCAACCGCTCTCCTTTATAAACAGGGGACTGCTGAAGCCCTGATATTGAGGAAACTGCTTGAGCTACAGTTATTAAAAGTTATCCATGGCTTATATTTGTGGGGCCCATCATATTTGCAAAGTTTGAAGAAGGGTCAGTCAGAAAACCAAAAGTTATAACTGTTTAAAAATTAATTGGTTATGGTCAAAATGCACAGCATCCTGACAATATCCCCCACCCCCCCGATGAGTTCAGTCTCCAGATTTCATAGCCTTGGAGTATGAGATCAAGTGCAGGGGTAGTGTGATAATGATTGGTGCAGCCAAAAATGAGTTATTGAACATTAAATAATAAGTTCTACTGGCTGGGTCATATGCAGTCGAGCAGCTGCTGACTGCCAAAAAACAGCATAAGGAAAGTTATGTGATTCTAAAAGCAGAGTCACATAACTTTCCTTATGCTGTTTTTTTGGCAGTCAGCAGCTTTAAGCTCTAGTCAGTTGCATGTCAATTACCCACTTACCTCAGAAAGCCAGCAAGAACTTTTAAGTTGCAGACTTTTGACTCCATATGAAAACTTCCAGACTTTTCATAGTACAGAGCTCAGACAGTAATTGACATGAAATTGACTATAGCTTCCTCTTGCTGTTGACCCAGCTCAACTGTAGCCTGGGAGTGGGGCTCGTACAAGGGATTGTGGTAGGGGTGGATCCTCCATGTAACTGTCTGAACGGGTGCCCCCCCCCCCCAACGCTCCTCAGACTGTCAATGGGCATTTTTACACACACCTTAAAGTTGTGGATTTTTCAATCTTCTGACTTCACAAGTAAGTTCCGGATTCATTTTTCACACACACACTGCCCTGAGGCAGTTCCTAGATGCATTCTTCACACAAACACTGCCCTGAGGCAGTTCCTAGATGCATTCTTCACACAAACACTGCCCTGAGGCAGTTCCTAGATGCATTCTTCACACACACACTGCCCTGAGGCAGTTCCTAGATGCATTCTTCACACAAACACTGCCCTGAGGCAGTTCCTAGATGCATTCTTCACACAAACACTGCCCTGAGGCAGCCTAAAGTAGCCGCAGCTGTAGATGTGACAGGCTGCCATGGAAACCAAGTGACCACAGCTGCCTGGAGCAAAGCAGTTTACCAGGAGAACCTTTTACACACAAAAGTTCTGGGAGAAGTTCTATGCAGTTCAAAGAGCCAGATGTTTAAGATCTGGGTGAGTGATTTAGACACACAGAAAGTTCAGGCTGTAACAGCAAACATGCAGGAGAAATGTGTGTGTAAAAACACCCAATGTATTCCCAGCCTGTCCCCAGTATCTGCCTGCCTCCCCGAAGTGCAGATCTGGTGTGCTGCAGCTGCAGCCTCTTTAAATCAGCCCTGTTTGTATCAGCTCTTGGCTGAGAGCCAGCAATCAGCTGTTCTGGCTCTCAGTCAAAAGCCGACAGTCAGAACGGATAAGAAAAGCCTCCAGCTCGGGCACACAGGATCTGTGCTTCAGGGAGGCTGAGGGGCTTCATCTCTTCTGCTGCTCCTGGCTCCTACCTCCCAGAGTCACAGCATTGATGCTGGGGCTGGGGGAGGGGCCAGGCAGTGCTGGGTGCTGCTGGGGAGGCGGGTCTGCCTCCTTTTCTCCCCCTTCCTCTGCTCCCCTCTGGCCAGGCTAGACAGAAGGGAGGGGGGATTCTAGAGGAGTTGGCTCCTAAGAGAGAATGCGCTGGGCACCATCTCAGAGAAGCAATGCTCTCTGGGGGATTGGGCAGGAACTGGGGGATAGGGTGGCCCACAGACATCTGGATTTATACCGGGCATCCCGGTATTTCTGACAGCTTGCACTGTCCGGGATGGAAGGGGAACCGCACCATAGAACTGTCCAGGAATTTCCCCTTCCTTCCCGAGTCTCGCCGCCAGGTGGCCACAGCTACACACTCTGCACTTCCGCCAACATGAACCCTGGGCGGAAATGGAGAGAGCGCAGCTGAAGTCAGCTGGTGGGCTTTTTGGTGCGTGTGCGGCAACCGGTACTGCAGCCAGAAGAGTCAGTTGAGGCTTGTCGTGGCTTGAGGGAGTCCCAGGGGTTAGGCATTGTGGAGTGCAGGCCAGCAAGAAGAAGACCGAGCCCAGGTATGAACCGCCAGTCGGCCAGGCCTCCCCCCCCGATCTGCCTGTCTGGCTCACCCCTCCCAGAATCCCCCATCTCCCTCCTAGTAGCTACCCACCTCTCAGCAGAAATCCCATGGCTCCCCTTCTCCCAGCAACCCCCCTGGCTACAGCACTGCAAGTCCCCCCACTCCCTCCCAGCAGCCCCCCGTGACTCCTCCCCCCCTCCCAGCAACCCCCTCCTAGAACCCCCCCTAGTTACAGCATTGCAACCCCCCCCCGCTCCCTCCTAGCAGCATCCCTATATAATGTGGAATTGTTAACTGTTTAAAATGTTTTATTGTTTTTTATAGTTGTTGTTTGCCGCCCTGGGCTCCCCTGTGGGCAGGAGGGCTGGGATATAAATTTTGTATAAATAAAATAAATAACACCCCCTCCCAGCAACCCCCCTGGCTACAGCACTGCAGCAACCCCCCCTCCCAGCAACACCCCTACGGCTCCCCCTCCCAGAAACCCCCCTGACTCCCCTTGCCCCCTGGCTCCCCCCTTCCAGCAACACCCCCTGGCTCCCTCCCAGAAACCCCTCCTCCCAGCTATTCCCCAGCTACCCCTTCTCCCAGCAATCCCCCCTGGCTCCCCCCTCCCAGCAACCCCCCGGCTACCCCCCCGGCTACCCCCAGAAACCCCCCCTCTGAGCAACCCCCAGATACCCACCAGCAACCCCAATCCCACCAGAAACTCCCCCTCTCAGCAACCCTCCCCCCTTCAAAGGCTTCTCAGAGTGATGTGGGTGTGTTACTCTCAATGTTCTTATGTGCAAACTTGTTTAAAGGTTTCTAAGGATGACCTGGGTGTGTTATCCCCAATGTTCTTATGTGCACTGTTCAAAGGCTTCTCAGAGTGATGTGGGTGTGTTTCCCGCAATACTATGTGCAAACTTGTTCAAGAGGTAACAGGGTGACTTGGGTGTGTTACCCCCAATGTTATTCTGAGCACTGTTGTTCAAAGGCTTCCCAGTGATGTGGGTGTGTTTTCCCCAGCGTTTTTATGTGCAAACTTGTTCACAGGTTTTTCAGAGTAACTTGAGTGTATTACCCCCAATATTCTTATGTGCGCTGTCCAAAGGTTTCTAAGGATGACATGGGTGTATATCCCCAATGTTCTTATATGTACTGTTCAAAGGCTTCTCAGAGTGATATGGGTGTGTTTCCCACAATACTATGTGCAAACTCGTTCAAAGGTTTTTCAGGGTAACTTGAGTGTGTTACCCCCAATGTTCTTACGTGCACCCGATGTTCTTGGGTGTGTTATTCCCAATGTTTTTATGTGCAATGTTGTTCAAAGGTTTCTGAGGTTGACTTTGGTGTTATTCCCCGTAAAAAAGGAAACAAAACCCAAAAGACAAATAGAAAAATAAAAGTTGGTTGAAATGGTAGGGAATCACTGGTAGTTATTACCAGCTTGATGAGACACTAAAAGCATCAGTTTCTCCTCACAGTGAGCCTTGGCTCTATTTTTTCATGCTGCTATGGAGAAATGGGACTACTGGGAGAGAGACCTTGGATGGGACCTTAGTAAAAGAGGGCTCTCTATCCCCCAGTGGCAGGGCTTCACGCAGCAGCAAGGAGTTCACAGGGTTAACTAATGCAATCTATCCCCAATGTTAACTCTGGGAACTTCTTGCTGCTGGGTTAAGCCACACCACTGGTTTAACCGTTGGCTTGGCTCTGCCTACCGTTGGCTTGGCTCTACTCACTTCTGGCCCCACCCTCTGCTCTGCAAATTGCATAAATTAGTATAAAATTGCATATGTACATTTTATGCAAATGTTTGTCCACTTTTCTGCCAATGCGTCAGTGGCCACCCTACTGGGGGAGGTGCCAGGGGCTCTTTGGCTGGGTTCCTATGGAGGAACCCAGCTAATCAGCAAGGCCTAGGGTGCAGTTCTGAACAACTTTTCTTGATGCTCTCTGGCCACCCCTGAGCTTATTTTGAATCTCCCGCTCTCCCCTTTCTCCCCTTATCTCCGTCCAAAACTCTGCTGCCAGGGTCATCCACATGACCTTAAAGTCTTAAACCCATGGCTACCAGTAGGTGAGAGTGGGTAGCAGGTGGTGGGTCACTCCTGATTTGTGCATGTACTTCTCTTGAGCTACCAGAGCTGTCCACTGTCAGAGACAGGATGCTGAGCTAGGTGGAACTGCTGGTCTGAACCAGTATGGCACTTCTCATGGCTTATGTTCCCCTTTGAAATTGTTTTTAAAATGGATTTGTATTTTAAATTTTATACTGTTTTATAATGTTCATTTTATTCCGTGAAGCTCTCTAAGTGTCATTTAGTGGTGGTGGGTGTAATAACAATAATATTAATAATAAATGATTAATAGAATTTAGCGATTCAGAAGTTAACTTCTGTTTCCCATAATGCACTATAGCTAGCACCAGTGATTTGGAAACGTGCTTAGGATGTTGGAAGAATCACATGCAGTTTGTTAATTCTGGCACACCATCTTGAAATGTTTATGCTAGCAAAGCCTCAGAAAAGGAAGCTTGGGGGCTGTGTCAACTCTTAAAACAGACCTGCAAAGTATCCAGGAGAAATTATCTATTGCCATTTCACATAGCAACCTTTTCCAATACCAGAAAGGAAGTCTAAATATAGAAGAATCTTCTTAATTGGCACACATTGCTAGACACAGAAACGTGCTAGTAAAGGTAACTTTCTAATTATCAGATGCTCGTAGGAGTGTATAGGAAACAAAGGACGAGAGTGCATCTCAGTAACTAATTATAAAGCTGTGTAATGTCTTAAGTATCACACTGAGGAAGGAAGCACACAGCTTTGACAAAGCAACTAGCTTCCATGGCAGTTACCATTTATTTCTTCTACTGAAGTGATGCCTAGATCAGAGTCAGGAACTAGAGTGTAATAATGGGACGATAGGAGCGGAATACTCTTCTCCATATTTGGGATACAAGGGACAGAGGACAATCCTGTCCTTTATTTCAAACCCCCTCCTTAATGTCAGCCTCTTAATTACAGGGGATGGGGTTTGTGCTGTCCCCTGACCCCTGCACCTCCAGACTGTCCTGAAGTTATTCTACTGGTTAGAGCTTGATTGTGTTAGGCATTGTACACGCACATTAAAAAACCCACAGTTCCATATCCAACACTGGTCAAGAGAGAGCCAATGATATTCCCATCGTTGGGCCCTGTTGGGTTCAATACATTTGTGCATGCAACACGAAAAGGAAAACACAGACACAAGAATTTGGATAAACAAGGCCGCAACTTTTATTATCACAAATTTACAGGTCTGGGTAGAATGAAGGGGACATAACAAGCCAACTCCATTTCCCCTAAACCAAATCCAGTAGCAATTATGAAAAGGTGGACACCGGCGCCTTTCTTATTCCACAAAACATACCCCTCCCTTCTTGGGGTCAAGGGGACAGGGTCTGAGTGCTCCCCAGCTAGGGATTTGACAATCCTTTGTGGCTAGGTTGTTAACCCCAACCCCCAGGGTCAATCAATGCCATGGGCTGGACGCCCCCTGAAAGCATCAACTTTACCCCCACCAATTCCTGAGGTGTCCCAAATTTCCTTTAACACACTCCCTTTTCCTCCACCAACTTAACATGCCACTGGACTTCTGTCACAAGAGCAGCCAATTTTGCTTGGCAGGCTCACCCCTCAACTCCCCCCCCCCCGACCATTAAACAAGGGTTCTAAAAACTCAGGCAGTTTTTACACAGATGGCCCCACACACCACTAGGTGTTTGGGTGGGTGTGCAGTGGGGGGGCATCCGTGTAAATGGACTGACGGTGTGTGTGTGTGCATGCGTTGGGTGTCCACCTGTGTGAACACTACGGGTGGTGGGTGTGTGTGCGCGCTCCCAACACATAAGCCATCTCCACGCATGGAGCCATCCAGAAAAACAGAGGAGGCTCCATGCATGAAGATGGGTGTGTGTCCGTGTAAAAGGAAACCCACCCACCACGCCAGCAGAGCCATCCCCCACCCACCCCTCATCTGTGTAAAAACAGTCTAAATTAAGCTGACCCGAGTAAAGGTCCTTACAGCTCCTTGTGCCTCCCTAGCACTGACACTGCCTCCCTCTCCTCAGCTATATTATTTGCAAGGCTGCTCATGTCCAGCCAGTACCCGCCCGATGCTGCACAAGCCGCCCTGGCCAAAACTGATATGAAAGGGCAGGAAAAGCCCCTGCAAACTTTCCAACACAGCATCACCTCCTGTCCAGCCACAAAAGTGAGCTGACTGCCCTGCTCCCAAGCGGGGCTTCCTTTTCACTTAAGCACAGCGCACACAACGTTTCTCCCCTCAAGAGTCTCTTTGGGTGTGTGTGTTGAGATGTGATTCTTAACAGAAAGCTTTAAGCTTCTAGGAAGAAGCCATCATCATTTATATCAGTTATTTCTAGCAGTCTCAGCAGAGGTCAAATATTGAATAGTTGTGTTGGCAGCCCAGCCCCTTACCCACAGAAATGGTCGCTTCAGCTCCAGTCTGAGGAATGATGATAGAGGAATGTGGAGAAGCGAACACTGGGTGTTTTTTAACACATAGGAAGGAAGGCAGAGGAAACTGTTTGATCCATGGAGTCCTCATGCTGCTGCCATCCCTGTGGGCAGCATTGGGGTTCCTTTAAATGGGAAGTCCCCTGACCACAGGTCATGGACTTGTGCCAGATGCCACAGAAGGTGTTACCACACTCCACCCCCCTCCCAGGGGGTGCTGCCTGACAACTGGGTAACCACTGACGTGATCTCACTGTTTCTTGGTGATCTGGGAATACTGAGATTTCTGGCGGCCCTCCGGGACAGTGTAATCATTTGCACTCCTCTACCTCACCTCTCGCTGGTTGTGAGCTGAGAGGGATGCACTAGCGTCTCTGATGTAAAGGGGAGTCATGATCAGGGAAGGCTTCCTGCTGGGAAAGGAGAAAAGTGGGGATCAAAACCAATGAGTGACCCCTCTGGAGGATTCACATGGATCCTGCAATCCCGTTGGTTCCTCTCCTGAATGGAATGGGGAATCACAGGATTTGTGTGGCTCCTCCGGGTGTGTGTGTGTGTGTGTGTGTGTGTGTGTGTGTGTGTGTGTGTGTGTTAGAAAAGAATCACTGAATTTAAGTTTTGGTAACATATTAAGAAAAACATTTTGACATCTAGAGTGGTTGGGAAGTTGAAACAGCTCCTAAAGGAGGCTTTGGAAACTCCATTAGTAGGAGTTATTTAAAGAGAGGTTGGATAAGCATCCATCAAGACTGGGTTAGGTATAATTAATACTATCTCAGGACAGGGGATATACTGAGTGGCCCCTTGAAGTCACTTCATAAGTGCACTTGATTGCATTCATAAGAATTTGTTGAAACCACAAATTAAATGCAACTTGCACAACTTTTGCCCTTTCCTTTCCTTTTTGTTTTTAGAAACGGTTACTGTAACGTGGCAAGCCAGTTACTAGACATTAGGGATGGGACACCGGGGAGAATACTGGATACCAGATTTATCGGTATCGGCATACCAGACTTTTAACATTGGCCACTTTACCAGTTTTTTTACATTGTGGTCATTCACTTCAATGAAGTGAAGTAAAGCGGCCAATGTTAAAAATCCAGTATGCCGATACCAGTGATTACCGAATTAATCCGATATACCTGATTATCGGGTGTATCGAATTTATCCAATACCAATATTCCCACTCCTACTAGATATGCATGATTAAGCGTAGTCGAGGTGGGGGGGAAGACAGCGTTTCTAGACTTCATAGGGAAAAGCTCCACCTAAGCAGCAGAGGTCGGGTAAGTAGGAAGCCCAGATAAAGTTGGGCTGATGGTTCAGTGAAGAGGACCATCAGGGATGAAGAGACTGGGAGGGAGATATTGAGGAGAACTATTCATTTGTTCATTTATCTAGTTTCATAATTTCATTCATTTTGGTTTGTTCTGTATTTTGGTGCGGTGAGCTTGGTATTTGTTTAGTACTATTTAGTGTTGTTGAGCACCAAACAGATCCAATGAGGGTAAGAGAGGGAGCCAAATTGTTATCTATTGTTATTTAATAACTGGACGGATCAGTGGTATCCGATATACACCAGCAAGGATGAGTTACCAAGCCATATCACTTCATTGTTTGGCAGATTAACCAATTAACTATTTTACTGCATAATACCACAGTGTGCTGTACTGCTGTTTAGCTTATTGCACATAATTCCTTTCCTGCTTACCCCTTCTCATCCCTGGCTTCAGACTAGTAATGGCAACATTTAGTAACATGGTAATGTAGTATATTAAAATGGTTAACTCGTGTGTTAACCATTGTTAAGTCTTGTATGTGAACTCTTGTTCAGTAATTCAGTTTGTCAGTTACTGGTTATCACCCAGTCTCAAGGAGGCTGTGGTGCGCCCCTGCTGAAGAAGCCTTTGCTGGATGTGGACGCACTTGCCAGTTACCGTCCTGTCTCTAATCTTCCCTTTTTAGGGAAGGTTATTGAACGGGCAGTGGCTCTGCAGCTCCAGGCGCATCTGGACAGTATCAGTTTCCTTGACCCTTTTCAGTCTGGGTTCTGCCCCGGCTATGGTACTGAGAAGGCGATGGTGGCTTTGGTGGCCGATATTCGCTGGGAGATGGATGCAGGATGTTCTACATTCTTGATCCTGTTAGATCTCTCAGCCGCTTTTGATACCATGGACCATGGGCTGCTGCTGAGATGGCTACGAGACCTGGGGGTCTGGATGGGACTGTCCTTGGGTGGTTTCGCTCATTCCTCTTGGGGAGAAGCCAGTGGGTGGTGCTGGGAGCTGAAACATCAAGTTCCTGGGCCTTGACCTGTGATGCTCTGCAGGGTTTGATCTTGTCTCCGCTTTTGTTTAATGTGTATATGCAGTCCCTGGGGGAGATCGTGAGAGGGTTCAGGGTGCAATGTCACCAATATGCTGATGATACTCAGCTGTATATCTCATTTTCAGCTGACCCAGGCCCTGCTGTCTCATTGCTTTCCCAATGACTGGAGGCCGTGGCAGATTGGATGCGGCAGAGCAGACTGAAGCTCAATCCTGATAAGATGGAGGTGATGGTGAGGGAGGTGCTGGCTCCTCTGGTAGTTGGTGGGGGGGGGGCTGCCCTCCTGTAGCCCAACAGGTTCGGAGTCTGGGCATGGTTTTGGATCCGGGCCTCTGTCTGGATTGGCAGGTGGAGGTGGTGGCTAAAGCCACCTTCTTCCAGCTGTATCTAGTATGGAGGCTACGTCCATACATTTCCGGGCCCAACCTGGTCACTCTTATTCATGCCTTCATCACCTCGAGGCTAGACTACTGCAATGCGCTCTATGTGGGGCTTCCCTTGGTTCTGGTTTGGAGGCTGCAGCTGGTGCAGAATGTGGTGGCCCATCTCCTCACAGGCACGAGGTGGTGGGAGCATATAACACCTGTGCTCTGCACTCTGCACTGGCTGCCTACAGCATACCGAGCCAGCTTCAAGGTGTTGGCGTTGATCTATAAAGCCCTTCACAGTCTGGGACCCTCATACCTTGGGGACTGCCTCGCCCTCCGCACCTCAGGGTGACCCCTGCGGCCTGCCGGGGGCACCTTCTTGGATGTCCCCCGTGTTAAATGGGGGGCCACAATGGAGAGGGCATTCTCAGTGGCTGGGCCATCACGCTGGAACTCCCTCCCCAGAGGAAGCTCACCTGGCCCTGGGTCTGATGGCTTTTTGTCGAGCCTGTAATTTTTTTAAAAATTATTATTATTTATTTATTTATTTAAAATTTATATCCCGCCCCTCCTGCCCACAGGGCAGCCCGGGGCAGTGAACAACATTCATTAAAACATTAAAACAATATAAAAATTTTAAACAATTTACAATTTCAATTTAAAAATACCCCAATATGTGGGAAAAGCCCCCATCCCCACCCCTACCCCTCGCCAAAAGCCTGACGGAACAGCCAGGTCTTACATATATGCCAAAACAGCAGCAGAATGGGAGCCAGTCAAGCCGTAGGATAGGTTTGGGGGGGAGGGGTGTATAGTAAATGTGTGGGGGGATTATTCTTTTTAACTGTGTATTTTATGATGTTTTATGAGTTTTACTATTGTTTTATTTGTTGTGAGCCGCCCCGGGATGTCGTGAGCATGAGGGGGCAGCCAATAAATGTACAGAAATAAATAAATAAAGTAAACTGTTGTGGTAACTATACAGATAACAGACAACCTATCTGAAATGGCAAATATTAGCTATGGACAATAAATTATACAGCTGCAGTAGCGGCTGTATGCTAAGCTATGACCCCATTTTAACACTTATCATTAAAGCTCAGAAATGTTTTATAAAAACATGTATTGTTGGTTTTCTCGGTTTTTTTGTGGGTGTGTTGGGAATAATTACAATGGATTTTGTGCAATTTTCTTGTTCTGGTTCTTATTTTTGATGCTCTGTTGTTTTGAAGTTTTTGCTTTCATGTAACATGATGGGGTATTAGCGTTTCCCCAGAGTATTATCTCTTCAGCTGCATTCACTTTACAGACTTCAAAATTGACCTAGGCTACTTTTAGACAAGTGCAGCGGGCTTGCGCCTGAAAA
The DNA here is from genome assembly GCA_003113815.1 of Sphenodon punctatus. Taxonomy (NCBI): domain Eukaryota; kingdom Metazoa; phylum Chordata; class Lepidosauria; order Sphenodontia; family Sphenodontidae; genus Sphenodon; species Sphenodon punctatus. The sequence goes on along the minus strand of QEPC01001717.1, from coordinate 4,917,178 downwards.
CCATGCGCCTTTGAAAAAGAGCATGGGTGGGGTTTAGACGTGCGGAGATGCATGTTATCAGGCTTGTGCCTCTATTTAAAGTTGTGAATTAAAGAACTTGATCATTGAGGTCTTTAATTTGCCACTTTTAAAAAGGTACGAGTGCAGTAATGCATGTCCCCACATGTCTAAACCCCGTCTGCGCTCAGGCCTTTTTTTTAAAGCGGGGAATTAGAGTTCTTGATCATTGAGGTCTTTAATTTGTGGGCTTTAAAAAAGGTGGATCCCTGCATGTCTAAACCCCGCCAGCGCTCTTTTTTAAAGGTGAATGATTTTCAGGCATGAGCCCACCGTGCTCATATAAAAGCAGCCCTATATGTAGCCTGGGAAGTTGGGATAGTGTTTTTGGATGTTTGGCAAGGTCTGCTACTGTTGGAGAGTTGTTATTAAGGTTTTTAAAATATGTACAGGCACACATGCTTATTGCCTTAATAGATGCACATCAGCAGTTCCATCCTGTCTCATTGTCATTATTCCATCTGCTCTGATTGGCTGTCAGGACTTTACCGCACCACAATACTGAAAGGATTGACTGGCCTGAGCCAGTTGCAGTACATTTCACAGGTTGTCTCCCCACTTCTCTACCCGAGAAAGCAAACTTTATGCTTTGATGTAAAGAGGATCCTTTGATGTAAGGAGGAGCATTGTCCCAGGGATGGCTGGGAGCATCCTTCCATTCACAAGCTGCTGATGGCCTCTGGGGAGAGCATGGATCCATGCTGGATCCTTGTCAGTGTCTTTTCTTGTCCAGTGGATGGATACCAGATTATTCCAGACAGGTAGGTGGAGTGGGGGCAGTGTGCAATCTATCTTCGACTCCAGAGTACCTTAGACCCTACCAAAGACTCAACAGTACCCAATGCCCTCACAGCACACACTTCCCTCCAAGTGCTGGTGTTCTACTTTGACAATAATCTTTAATTACAATTACATGCCATCTGCAGTACACAACACAATAGCTCATCTCCCCCCTTCTCTGCCCGAGAATTAAGAAAAACTAGGAAGGGTGGGAGAGATTGTGTAGAACTGGTGGGACATTGGGGAGACACTGTAGAACCCAAATGGTGGTCCTCCCCACTCTTGCTTCATTGCCTGGTATGTTCTCCAATGTGCTGTGAATTTAACATTATAGTTTATTATAGGATGCAAAGCATCGTATTCCCCCCATGCCAAAGGCACAATTTTTTGTTCTGTACCCTACTCCTTCCCCACAGCAACAACAAGGTTTTCTGCCTCTGAGGAATTGGCAGAGACAAACAGACTGTGCACTGGGACCCAAACCTATTTGACACAGGCATGGAAAACTGGGAAGGGAGGGAGACAGCCTGAACAAGTGGTGGGACACAGGGATGGCACTGTGGAATGCAATTAGGTACCAAAACAAGGAACATACTTATTTGGCTTTTTAAAAATGTAGCTTCACAGCAGGGACAATGGCTGTTCACATGAATTGACCCCCCACTTTGCTCCTACTACCCTGACTTTGGCTCCTCTCCTTCCTATGTCATGCGGTTCTCTGGACTGTGAGCTTGGGGGGCTGAATTTGCAGACGTGGGGAGAGTTTTTTATTAAATTTTTTAAAAAACCATACCTTCACAGTAGGGACAGTGGCTGAATGTACTCAGGCATGAAGTGCATGACTGATTTGTGCAAATAAGGCTTCCCAGTGACATCTCATCCTTGCCTGGGTACATACAGTCATTGTCACTACTGTCCCACAACTTCCCAGAAGCTGCATTAAAGTACTACCAAGACAGAAAGTTGCACAAAACTCCAGCTCCCTCCTAAGGTGTGGGAAGTTGCAGGACACTAAATTGCAGCCAGTCAGCATTCCTCAAAGTCGTTGCACAAAAGAACAGTTTGAAAACATAAACAATAATCAATAAAACAAAACTAGGAAATTAACTAAATAAAAAACCTTTCAGTTTTAAAAATGGTTAAGTTACGACATTAACATAAAATATTATGTAACAAATGCATGAAACAAATCAAAACCAAACACCACAAAACAAGGAAACAACCAGTTAAGCACTCCACCACAACAATCACTTACAAATACTAATGTGTACTGCAACCAATCCACACATACCCATGTCAAATATCCAACCTAACCCAAACTACAAAAAGCAGAAAAGAAAAAAAAAAACAAGCCCGTAAGTTATCATATAATTTGCAGAACGAAAACTACAGCAGCATGTATGACATATAGGACATTAATAAAATCCAAACAGATTAAAAAACCACAAAAACACACCAGCAAGCCCCTCTCGAGTTACATACACTCCTAAAAATATCCAACACCATCCCCATTGCAAACAACAAATATATACCATGAGACAACTACCCAAAGAGAAAAAAAAACCTCCCTCGTCCACAAAAAGGTACTTCCCAGAAAAACTACTAAACAACCAGAACATAACTTCAAAACATAGAATTTAACAAACAGAAAAAAAGATTACACATGTGAAATGATACATACTTTAAATGTAAGTGCAAACAGATAATTGGAGTAGATTTATTTATTTATTTCATTATATTTCTACCCTGCACCCTCCTGCTCACAGAGAAGTTCAGGGCAGCTTACAAAATATATAACAACAATAATAATAAAACAATCACAAAATATACAATTTAAAATTCATTACAAATATACAAAAAGTACAGAATCCACTCCCCCTCCCAAACCCACTCTACCCGTCTCCCTCTCCAAAGGCCCGGTGGAACAGCCAGGTCTTACACTGTCTTTGGAAAGAGGGGAGGTCTGGGGCCAAGTGGGCCTTCATCAGGAGGGAATTCCACAGCCTGGGAGCAGCCACTGAGACCGCCCTCCTCATTTTCGCCACCCGGGAAACCCAGGGGACTTCAAGTTAGGCATCTCCAGCCGACCGCAGGGTCCACAATATGATCTGGGGCCTGAGGCTGTCCCACAGGTAAGCCAGGCCCAGGCCATTTAGGGCTTTATAGGTAATTACCAGCACCTTGAATTGGGCCTGGAAGATAATAGGCAGCCAGTGCGGAGAACGGACCTGTCCCCGTTAAGAGACGGGTCGCCGCATTCTGCACCAACTGCAACCTCTGGACCATCCCCAAGGGCAGCCCCATGTAGAGTGCATTACAGTAGTCTAATTGAGAGGTAATAAAGACATGGATGATGGTGGCCAGATTCAAGTCTGAAACATACAGCCGTAGTCGTCGTACCAGATGCAACTGGCAAAATGCTCCCCTCACCACAGCCTCCACCTGGAGATCCAGGTGCAGCTGTGGGTCGAGGAGCACCCCCAGACTATGAACCTGTGTGGCCAAAGGGGGGGGTAAATCCCATCAATGACGGGAACCCCCCCCAGCCCTACCCACCAGCATCACCTCCATGTTGTCGAGTTTCAACTTCAGATGATTCACCCTCATTCAGTCCCCCACAGCTCCCAGGTACCAGGTAAGCACCAAGACTTCAAAGTCAGGGTTTCAGAAAAAGAAAGGTCTAGTTGTGTGTCAACAGCATACTCATGACAACGCACGCCGAACCCTCTCACGACCTCGCCAAAAGGCTGCATATACACGTTGAACAGGAGTGGGGACAGAATAGAACCCTGTGGGACTCCACATGTGAGGTCTTGGGGAGATGAAGTACATTTCCTGAGACTCACATGGTGAGTTCTCCTAGCCAGGAATGAGCAAAACCATTAAATTCTGCCCACCCTGGCCTGATCCCACAGCTGAGCCACAAACATCTCGTGGTCAATGGTATCAAATGCAGCTGACAGATCTAATAGAATTAAAATAGAAGATCTGCCCCGGTCTAATTCACCGTGCAGGTCATCAACCAAAGCCACACGCATAGTCTCCATGCCAAACCCAAGGTGAAAACCAGACTGTGAGGTATCAAGAAAATGGACCCAATCTAGTTGCCCCTGAAGCTGCCGAGCCACCACCCATTCAATGACCTTCCCTAAAAAGGGAAGGTTAGAGATTGGCCAATAGCTGGCCAGGGAGTCAATGTCAAGAGATGGTTTCTTGAGCAGGGGCCGCACCACCGCCTCTTTGAAGTGGCTCGGCATCCTGCCCTCCCTAAGGGAGGCATTCACAACCCCCGCCAGCAATTGCCCTAATGTCTCCTGGCAGGCCTTAACCAGCCAGTGTGGGCACAGATCTAGTTCATAACAGGTGACCCTTACAGCCCCAAGGACATTCGCCGCATCAGCGGGTGACACTCACTGAAATTTATCCCATGAAATCAGATAAGGCGTGTCCTCCACTACCTCAGGTTCACCCACTGTTATAAGTGCAACATCAAAGTCACAGTGAATCTGAGTGATTTTATTCACAAAAAAGTCAACAAACATGTCACAGCAGGCACCGGAAGATTCCAGTTCCAGGTGGAGAGAGGCCGGACTGACCAGCCGCTGCACCACTCGGAAAAGCTCAGCTGGACGTGACTTTGAGGATGCTATGAAGGCAGCAAAGAACTCTTTCTTTGCTGCCCTCACCACAATTAACTCATGGGAAATTATTTAAAGTGTTTATCATGACAAATAACTCACTACAAATTGCAATTTTTGAGTTTAAAAACCCAGTACTCATATGCACATTAAAATAATGTCAAGTGATTCTGTCACCATCAGTTAATGTACTCTGATGGTGTATTTTTGTGGTTTTTTAATCTGTTTGGATTTTGTCAATGTTGTAGCTTAACTTTTTTTTAAACCAAGAGGTTTTTTATTTAGTTAATTTACAATTTATTTCAGTTCTAAAAGAGAAAGCAGCCATTAATAAGTATTGCTGGTACCAAAAGATTACAGTACTGAGCTCACTTACATTATTTATCAGTTATGTAACTTCTGTGACTTCCACAAATTAACTCCTTATTTACCTTGATGTGAAAAAGTTCCACCCTTGCACACAATTACGTGTGAACATGAAAATGAACAAACAACTGTATTGGTCTTAAAGTGAATCAGAAACTTCTAGACAGAGGTTAATCTGTCAATCGTGGTAAAAGCTGTTTCAGTTGGAAACAGCCTATTCGCCTGCACTTGCACGATGAGGAAACTTTCAGCTTTTTTTGCTATTCTCACTACTTCCTATACAGTAATTGCAAAATATGTAAAAGTAAAGTAAGTAAGTAAAAGATGAAGAAGTGCTGCAAAAGTGCCTAAAACATGAACAGTCCTGGACAGTCCCCCAAAGTCCTGGAAAGTCCCAGGCATCGATGTCAACAATAGCAGAAGCATGGAATCAATGGAGACTGAGAAAGTACCGATGAACAGCTGCAAACATGGGAGTCCCAAAGGTAGTTATTTCCCAATGGTATGGGAATGGTTGTTCTCGCCTCAGCTCTGCTTCTAGATCTGGAATTCAGAGACCAAACTTCAGGTAAACTAAAGGCAATACTCTTGCCCACTGAATCCCATGCTAATTGGTATCACTCTCGGGTCCCAACATTTTGTTTTACCCGGCTAACAACTGAAGAATTAGAAGCCATTTTAGGTGAGTGCTGACATGAGACTGGAGGCATTGCTGTGGGAGCCAGAGGACATCTGTTGTCAAAAAACAGAAGCTGTTCCAAAAACTTGCTCTTTGTCCTCATTTCCACCTCTAGGAATCTGATAATCCAGACAGAAATGGGTAGCAGGCTGAGCACCTCATTCATCATCTCCTAGGTTGAGGAGAAGCTACAAGAAGTAGAAGTTTAAAATCCTGTCTCCTTGCTGACAATACCCAGTCCATCATTCACTCTCTGTCACTGTCAAGGTGTATTTGCTCCTTCAATAGACCCACCAACACTATAATAATTTAGCTCAAGTACAAGCATTTGGCCAAGCAAAGTGAATCCCCACACCCAACTTGATGATATTTGGGTGTCAACAAACATGATGGAAACCTGCTGTGGCCCAATTTGGCCTGTGGGTCACATTCATGTTTATTGGAGACCCACCAGATGTTTTCCTGGGATTGCTGCTGGGCATGATAGCGGCTAACCCAGGCTGTGATCCCAGAGACTTCCAGGGTCAAAGTCAGGGCTATCTATCTATCTATCTATCTATCTATCTATCTATCTATCTGTTTAGCCATTGGCCATAACAAAACAATAAAATAAAAAATAAATCCATACAAATAATTAAAACATTATAAAATGATACATGAGAACCAAGAAATATATCTCTAACGAACAAGCAACTACATTAAAACAACATAACAGACACACCAAGAAAAGCGGCTTCAGGGTGCCTTCCTACTCACAAAATACCGCAAGCCCAGTTCAACATTTCTCGAGCTGTAAGGCCAGCTTAGCAAGGTTGTAAATTGCAACAGATGATCATGCTGCCAAGCATAGTTTCAATAAACAAACTGTGGGGAGATGAAGCCGGCTGTTAATCCAAGACGGGAGGTATAGATCCCGCCAATATGCCGTCAAAGGACAAAAAAACAGCAGATGTGGCAAATCCCCTATGAGCCCTGTATTGCACGAACATAACCTCTCCCCATATGGCGTGCCATTCCTTCTCCCCAAAAGTACTGGAGTGGGGAGAAGATCGAATCAAAGGAGAGTCAGGGCCCTACGCAAATAGGGGACTTCTAATACCTCCAAATACTGCTCACAAGCAGAATTGGACTTAAAACTGTGGTAAAAGGGGGTCCATTTTAGCGATTGGATGGCCCCCAAATCAGCTTGGATAGCCTGATCCACCAGCTGTTTTTTAACTATCCTAGCACGTTCAGTACTAGGGATCCCCCTTAGAAATGCCGGCGAGAGACCCAGTCCATGCAATAACCTAGATACTCTACCCCACCAAAGCCTAGAGGAGGACCATAAGCCAGACTCCTCCCAGCAAAGCCAAGGCAACTGATCTTCCTCCATATTGAGAACCCTGAGCCAGTATCTCAAGGGGCGGAGAGATAACTCCACGCCCAAGGGCAAAGACCCCGTTTCGAGGTGAAGCAAACAGGCCGGGGTGGAGCGAGGAACCCCCAGTAAAGCCCTAAGCAAAAAGTTTTGGAGGGCTTCGATGTTACCAACCAAAAAGAGGGCCCAAAGTTCAGCCCCAAACAGAGCACCCAAGCTGAACTTCAGATTGAATAACTTCAAAGCAGGGGGAATAAACTCCCCCCCCCCCGTGATTCCTCCAAAATCATAAGAGACCCCCAATGGCTTGCTTCAATTTGAGGCATGTCGCTCTAACATGCGGTAGCCAAGATGCTTTGCTATCGATAATCAGCCCCAGGTACCTATACGACAAAACTTGTTCCAGCTGTTCCCCTCCAAGTACCCAAATATGCGACCTGACCTGGCGACCCATCACCATAACCTTAGTTTTGTCTGTATTTACCGTCAAGTGGGAGTCCCTGAAAAACTGACTCACCGCCCCCAGCATCCTATCCATTCCAGAGACTGCACGGGAGAGTAGCACCATATCGTCCGCATAAAGCAAAATGGGGACCAAACGGCCCCCCACTCTTGCCGGAATAAAAGAATCGTTTCTAGGCACGGCCACGATCCCATTAATATAAAAGTTAAAAAGAAAAGGAGCCAGGATGCAGCCCTGCTTAAGCCCGTTGGTCATGGGAACCAAATTAGATACTTGGCCACCCCCTCCTGACCTAACCCTCAAAAAGGTGTGCGAATACAATGCATGGACCAAAAAAATCAACCGGGGGTCCATGTTTGTACTGTATAGCCTTGACCACAAAACATCCCTATTCACTAAGTCATAGGCTGATCGCAGATCCAAAAAGGTCATTATCAAACGGCCCGACCTAATTGACACGTACCTCTCTATAAGATGCCATAGGGTATAGGAATGGTCTACTTGCTTGAAACCCAGCCTGCTCCTCAGGAAAAAAATCTGCCTCCTCGGCCCAATCTTCAAGCTTGGTTAACAGGAACCGTGCATAAACCTTAGCCACCACACATAGAAGACTGATGGGATGACAATTCTGCGGGAGGTTCCTGTCCCCCCGCTTGTATATGGGGATGATTATGCTGATGTTCCAGCCTGCAGGGATCATCCCACTATTACTGATGGTGGTAAAAAGGGTGGCTAGAATAGGAACCCACCAATCCATGTTGTGTTTGAACAAATCAGCAGGAATACCATCAATCCCAGGGGCACGCTTGGACTTAAATTGGGACAATAACAAACGGACTTCATCCTGATCAACAGGAGGCCAACAAAGGAGAGTATCAAGCATCTCCTGCCTGAGAATAGTGGTATCCGGCATCCTGGAAAAAACTCCTTTAAAATAGGCTTGTCAAGCCCCCCCCATCTAGAAGACCCTGCATAAATGCGGATCTACATCCCTTCTTAACCAGCTCCCAGAAACCAGCCTGATCCTGGGCATGAGCTGCTGAAATTAACTCCTTCCAGGCCCCCATCTGGAAGGCTTTTTGCTTTCCTCTAAGGAGTTTTTTATAATCACGCCTGGAGTTAAGATAGTGGTCAACAGCCTTTACAGAGGTATCTATCCTGAGGGTTCTAGCACTCCGCCTGAGGAGAGACCTCAGTTTCCCACACTGCCTATCAAACCACTTACGATGGGCAGGGGGGCCAGCAACTGATGGAGAAAGCCTGTTCTGAGACCCAAATTGTACCAATAGATTAGCAAAGAGTGCATAATAAGAAGAGGTTGACAGCTGTTGGGAATCCAACAGCATTTGTTTCATCTGGACAAAATTATCCTGAGAATAAAGCCCAAAACACGTATTACCTAACTTGTCGGACCACCGCAGTCGAGGGACTAAATCTCCTAACCCCCCTTCCAAAGTGGTGTTTGACCAGACTACCTCACCACAAGCACCTAAACAGGGAGTAAAAGCCAAAGCTATAGGAAAATGATCGCTAAACCCCTCTATCAATACAACAAAATCCCTGCAATGCTCAAATTAAACGTCCTGAATACAAAAATAATCAATAACGCTCTTGCCTACATGAGAGGCAAAAGTGTACTGACCCAATCTGTCGGAACGAGCCCTTCCATTAAGAACCTTCCAAACTCCAGCGTACAGAAATTTAAGGAATTGGACTCCAGCAGAGTTCAGCTCTTGATCTCTAGAAGAGCGAGGGGGATCAAAAAATTTGTCCAAAGTCTCTACCCCCAACAAAGCCGCTTGCCTGATGCAATCCATACCAATTCTAGAATTGAAGTCCCCGGCCAGAATTATTGGGCAACCAAGGAACTCCTCCTCCAAACCAGCAACATATTTCTCAATAAGTGGCCAAAGGGCCAAATCCATAAACCCCCTAGAGGGCAAATACAGATTTAAGATTATAAACCTCCCCCCATCAGCTGTGGCAAATACCATAGCCAGAGTATTTGAGGGGGGGTTAGGCAATAAAAGCCCACAAAGAGGAGCCGAGGAATTTAATAAAATCAACAGACCTCCCACAGCCCTACCAAACCTGGATACCTTTTGAGGCTGGAAGACTCCAGGTTTGAAAACCCGGAAGGACAAAAGCTGAGGCGTCCACCAGCCAGGACTCCTGAACACAAATTATGTCAAATTCGCTCAGGATTGGCCGAACCTCATGGTTCAATAGCCAGCCCCAACCTGCGATGTTCCAAGAAAGGAGCCTAAAATTTGGACCAGCCCGCCCCCAAGCCCCAAAATCCCCCAGTCAATCAGGGACCGCCCCCTCCTGCCTCCCCAAAACAGAGCCACTGGGGCGGGATGGGGAGGAAGAAAGTAACAGGAAAACAGGCAGCGATCTATCAGTCCCAAGGCTAATGTCTCCCCCCTCCATCCCCCAATCAGAGAGAGGGCGTGAAAAAGAACCCGGCCTCCTGCAGAGAGACTTCCGACTAATGTCCCCCACACCACCCTCCTGAGATGAAACTACTACTGTAGTCAATTTGCACAAAAGCCACCCCGGTGAGCTCTGTATCGGGAACAGCGGAGCCATGTCTAGGCCTGAACAATCCACGCCAGTGGCCAGACTAACTCCCTGTAACCCAACCTCATCCCCTACCCCGGGTGGGACCGCCACCCCACAATCCTCGCGGGTCAGGTTGGTCACCCTAGAATTGGTCTCCCCTCCTGGGAGGGGGCAGGGCACTCCATGGACTCAGGTGGAGAGACCATCGTGCCAAACTGAGTGCCACAATCCAGACTACTTATAGCTGTCACTGGGGGAGCCAATAAAGCAGGGGAGGGACACACACCAGATATGCCGGCTCCCTCACCTCACTCAGTCACCTGACTGACCAGAGGGGGGGGGGGGTTTCAGGCTCATAGGAAAAAACTTGATCAATCGAAATACCCCATTGTTTCAAGTCCTGCCTTGCTTTAAAGAGTCTAATCACCCAACCAGAGTTGCAAAAATAGATTTTTAAACTGCACATTCTCCACTGCCCATTACTAAATATAATCTTGTCAATCTCCCTTTCCTGTAGCTTTATTCCTGTCAGAAAGGAGAGATTCCGAACAATCTTTTCCCTGGTAGCCCAGCTAGGGATTATCTCATTCCATAGGGGTCGAACGGTAAGCTGTATAGCAGTGTCATGAATATGCACTCTCCTGGGGGCAGGAGTAGAATTCCCTGCCAGCCAACGGGTTCGCGACCTAGGCCTGACCTGGGTGACCTGGGCCACGGCTGGAGATGCCCTACTCGCGGGGGCCACGCCCTCAACCATATTATCAACCCTCCAACCAATCACAGACCCCCTTGATCTGAGCCCCAAGCAATGATTCATAGATTCCCCATTAAAGGAACCAAGCTCATTAATAATTCCTTGCAGTTGTAACTGGGATTTTTAAAAAAGACCATCCCATAGCTTAGCATTGTCCTGCCAACAGGAGACCATTCTCAAGAACTTTTTGCAGCATGACTTGATTAACCCTCCGGGCCCATCCCACCCTTGATCCTCCTCCCGTACTGGAGCCTCCCCCAAAGGGCTCTGGGCATCAAGACCGCTAGAGGGGCTTTCAACTGGCAGACAAGACTCAGTAACCATCTCCACACGTGAGCTCACAACTTGATTATCAGGCTGGGAGAGCTGGGAGGCGGAGATAGAACCTAAATTATATGCAAAGTCCACAATGTTGAGGCAAATCCTGCGAACCCATCAGGGAGTTCGAAGGTCTACTCCTTTTTTTCTCCATAAGGAAACAGAATCAACCCACACCAACAAATATTCAGTCAAGATGTTGAGCCCCAACCAGCAACACTGGCCGCCCGGCCTGTGCCTAAGGACATGCGCACAAGGGCGCGTCCTTGCACGTGCAGTCCTTAGGTGCACTGCCCTGGTGCGTGCCTCTGGCGGCGGCGGAGCCCCAGGCTGTGTCTAAAAGCCGCACAGGCGGAAGTGATGTAGAGGGGAGGGGGGAATCCCCGGCACAACAAGCCGCTATGGTACGGTTTAGCAATTACTTGAAAGGGGCGGGGGGAGAAATACCACTGCCACTAGGAAGGCTTAGGGGAAAGATCCCTTCTGCCACTCCTCTCCTCTCAACCTCCAACCCCCAGCACACAATGTCCCCAAAGTCCAAGGAAAATGCTGCTTGGGTTACCAGCAGCCATCTCCAGGAGCGAAGCCCTGCTTCACCGAGCACCGCTCTCCATTGGTCCAAACACCAACACCTCTCTCTCTCTCTCATCGTCAGGGCTACCATCTACTCGATCAGATCATAGTGGGCTACAGCAGGCCATAACTTTTGTTATAGCCTGCTGTGACCTGGGTCAGATTGGGTTCACCATGGCAGCTGTCATTGGCCGCCATGACTGCCCATCATGGCGGCGGCAAGACATAGGCCCAGATGGCTGCACATTCATGTGGCTCTCTGCCCTCCTCAGTGGCCTGGCCACCAGTACATTTGTTGGCTGGCTGGACCCAAACCTGATGCTGCTGCCAGAGGTTTTGCGGTTTGGATCTCATCGTGATGGTGCTCTGCCAATACTTCTCTTAACAACTTTTGTCTACGTGTTTCTTTATCACATGGTAACATTTTAACACTGCATCCACTCAGTTCTAAAATTTCAGGGTGTGTTCTAACCACCAATGGGCAGAGTCCTAGTGATTTTGGTGAAGATGGGGGAAAAGGAATATTTCCCAGTTAATCAGCATATCTTAGCATTGGTAATAGAGGTATGTTGGAAACAAATCTTTGATAGAACGTCCCTTGGAACATCGGCTCAGTGGTTCAATGGATATTGAACTTGGATGCTAGTCACCACATAATGTGTCAACAATAATTTGTACTGTTGTACGAATACTACCTAGTGCTGGAAGACCAGAAATGTGGCTTATTCTAGGAAGGACAAACAAAACCAAGGGAAACAAGAAAGTAGCAAGCAATGCAAGAACGTCCGCTTAGGCTGTATGTCTCGGACTCAGATATGGCCAATTGGCCACAATCATCCATGCTTTTATTACCTTGAGACTGGACTACTGTAACGCACTCTACGTGGGGCTACTTTTGGTGCTGGTTCGGAGACTGCAGCTGGTGCAGAATGCAGAAGCCTGTCTCCTGAAGGGGATGGGCCGACGTGAGCACATTACACCTGTGCTCCGCTCTGCACTGGCTGCCAATAGTCTTCTGGGCCCAATTCAAGGTGTTGGTTTTGACCAGGGCCCCTAGTCCTTTGCGCTGCCGCGAATCGTGGAATTTGCGCAGAATCCTGCTCTAGGCAGGATTCTCGCAGAAAATGGGGAAATCCCCGCGGGATTTCCTTTCCTTGCCGTGCAGCCAATCCAGGACCTGCTTTATTCAGGCCACAAGCCAATCAGGGGCTTGCGCGGCCTTTATAAAGCAGGTCGCAACAGCACGTGCTCCTGCTTGGTCTTGGATCTGCCCAGGGATCACCGTCGCCGCTGCTGCTGCTGCCTTCGCCTCTGCCGCCAAAGGATCACCGCCGCCACTGCTGCCTTGCCTCCGCCGCCCAGGCATCACCGCCACCACCGTCGCTGCTGCCTTCGCCGCCACCGCCGCCGAGGGATCACCGCCGCCACTGCTGCCTTCGCCACCGCTGCCCAGGGATCACCGCTGCCGCCGCTGCTGCTGCCTTCATCTCTGCTGCCGCTGCCGAGGAATCACCGCCGCCGCTGCTGCCTTGCCTCCGCCGCCCAGGGATCGCCGCCACCGCTGCTGCCTTCGCCTCCGCCGCCACCGCCGAGGGATCACTGCTGCCGCTGCTGCCTTGCCTCCGCCGCTCAGGGTCAGGGATTGCCGGTCCAGCAAGGTAAGTAGGTGGCTGTGGGGGTGTCCCGCTGCACACTCTGCTTTTTACTGGTGGGTGGGGGGTGTCCCGCTGCCGCTCTGCTTTTTACTGGGGGGTGGTGTCCCGCTGCCGC
>QEPC01001717.1:4881303-4896176 GCA_003113815.1 Sphenodon punctatus | reverse complement strand
TATTCTGGGTGGCGGAAACATGATACAATTACCAGATAACCACAAAGATTCCGCGGACCACGGAAAGGGGAGTTGGCGCCGCTTATTATGGGAATCCGCACAAGTTTCGCTTCCGTTCACCAGTTCCGATGCCGCGACACCATTAGCGACAAACCGCAGCCGCAGCCCTCGGAAAGCTGCCTCTGCCGAACCGTGCCACGATGTGCGGAATAGGGGTTTCCGTCGGTAAAAGCTGCCGCGGCGGTATGCCGCTACAGCCCTAGCCTTGAGGCAAATTTCTTGCCGGGAAACCCTTTTAATAATCAATGTTTATATCCCCCCTTCTGCTTCCCGTTTTTATAGCCCCGAAGTCTGGCTTGCTCTTGAATCTTTCATTAAACAGCTGAAATCTCAATATCCCGTAGCGTCCCTAATTCTTATGGGAGATCTAAATACCAGATTAGGAAAGGGAGTCAATGTGGAGTTGGACACTTCTATGTGTGCTCCGTATGGTATCCCATCTCGGAACTCAAGGTATGAGGGGGTTACAGACTCAAAGGATTCATTGCTTCATCTGATGGTGGTATCAGAGTTAATAGTATTAAATGGACGTGGGAGTAAAGATTATAGAGGACAGTTTATTATTTTGTCCTCTATACTCCCAATGGTGGGAGTATTGTGGATTACATGTTGGTTCCCTTCTCCCAATGGGAATCCTTTATAGGATTCGAGATCCTATGTAGACCCGAATTGAATCTTTTCCCCTTGTCGGTTAAATATAGGAAAGCAGAAAATTTTGCAAAGGCATGTGTTGCGATGAGAAATAAGGAGGCTAGCCCTAAGTTGGTACGGTTACATTGGTCTACCCCTCTCTCAATACAAGTTGTTAGACGTTTACATGCTAGTCAGTTTACAGTATTGGGCAAGGATCAATTAACGGATGAATCAATGGCTCTGGGGAAAATTAAAAATGCCCTTTTAGTGTTGTTTAAAGGTTTAGGGAATGAGGTTCTGTCCAAAATATGTAGACCCCTCCCCAATTGACGGTGAAGTAAATGGTATGACAAGGAATGTGCCAGTCTGAAGAGACAACTATGTAAAGGGAAAAAGTAATGGTGTCTTCAGCCTTCTGAAAATAATTGAAGCATATGCATGGCTACTAGAAGAGCATATAAAAACCTTTTGAAGAATAAGAAAAGACAGTTTGAATACCTTTATTGGGCTAAATTAAATGTAGCAGCTGATACAGGGAACTCAAGCTAGTTTTGGTCCCTGGTTCGCTCCTTTAAGTGTCAAGGGGCTTTTATAAGATCAAGTACTATGGCAGATACTAAGTGGGTTGAGTTTTTTGAAAATCTTTTTTGTGAATAAACTGGGAATGATGAAGAATCGATAATCCAATATAGTACTGGGCATGACTCCCAGGCTAACAATTTTGTTCTTCTGGCGGTTACAGAAATAGAGGTCCTTAAGGAAATAAAGAAATTGAGGAATAATAAAGCCCCTGGTTATGACTTTATAAACGCAGAAGTGTTTAAGTTTGATCCGAATTGGTGGGCCCCGATACTTGCACAGTTTTTTTCACTAATGAATCAAACTTTGCAAATTCCGAAAGATTGGGGCATAAGTATAATCATTCCCATTTTCAAGAAAGGTGACCCGCAAGATCCATCCTGCTACAGGCCCATCGGTCTCTTACCTGTTTTAGGCAAACTATATGCAAGGACTCTTTTGAACCTACTAGAGGATTGGGTCAAGGCACATAACCTAATCCCCAGGGTCCAATTTGGATTTCATGCTCATAGTTCTGTTTTGGATAGTTGCTTTATTCTTTCCCACTTGATTCAAAAATATGTAATAATCCGTCAATCTCAACTTTTCATGGCCTTTGTTGATCTTTGACTCTGTACCTCATAATGACTTATGGAACAAACTTATGAAATTTGCAATTAACTACAACCTCCTGGCATTAATTGTCCAATTACATACTGACAATGTTGCCAGGATCCAAATTCCAAATAGTAACAACTATACAGCTCCAATTAGGATTAACAGGGGCATGCGGCAAGGTTGTGTTCTAGATCCTTTGTTGTTCAATCTTTATGTAAGTGATCTCATCGCAGAATTGGAGCTTTGTGACCATCGCGCACCCAAAGTTATGAGTGAAACAATCATCAACCTGCAATATACGGATGATATTGCACTAATATCACAAACAAGGAAAGGGCTTAAATCTCTATTGGAAGTCTGTGTAGGTTACAGGATAAAGAATAAGCTAGAGATCAACTTTCATAAAACTAAGATTATGGCTTTTGGGAAAAGGCCTAAGCATTATAAATGGATATTCCAAGGGGTCCAAATCAAGCAAGTTAAGTCATTCAGGTACTTAGGAATAGTGTTCAATAGTAGCGGTCTATAGACTGATCATAACAAATATTCAGCAAAAAAAGCAGCTTTGGCTTCTAAGACAATTATTTCATTGGCAAAATGCTCTGTAAATGTCAAATTTTCAAAGATCCTTAAAATTTATCAAGCCAAAGTTCAGTCTATACTCTTGTTTGGGCAGCAAATAATCCTGGCTCTTTTAGCCAAGAATTTGGAGATTGTCCAAAATAAATTCCTAAGGAAATTATTGAGAGCTCCTCAATCTGTCCCCGGTGCAGTAGTAAGAGCGGAAACAGGAATATTTTCAATAGACAGTTTATGTAAATCAGTTTATGTCAACTTTTGGGTGCGAATTATCCATCAAGATTTATCATCACTATTATACCAATGTGTCATAGGGTGATTTCAGATGTTACGGGGCCCATTGGCCCCGTACCGAAATCACCCCATTCATTCCGCGCCGGGGTCACCCCGTCACGCCATAACAGATGTGCCAGGGGAATCCCGGCGGGGAATCTGGGAGGGGGCGGGGCCGCATGGCGCAACGTGCGGCCGCACGGCCCCACCACGCCCCCTCCATGGTCCTGCCGCCTGCCCTCCGGGGAGACGGGCAGGCGGCGGGGCCAATGCGGCCGCCGTGTCGGGCCAGATTCGCCACGGCCAGACGTTACTTTTTTTTGGTCCCCACTGGGGATCTCTTTGACCACGCTTCCTGGGACATTCCCCCCGCTAGCCCGGGAAGCATGGTTCAAATTGACCCCATGTGCCGATTGAGCGTGGCAAACATCTGGCAGCCGCCAAACAGACGTTCGAGACACATTGACCACAGGTGGGTATTCACCGTGGTTCACTGTGATCTCGTAACGTCTGAAAATACCCATAGAGGAACTAACCAACACTGCTTCAATAGTATACCCCTGGATTAGTTCATTTTATAATTATCTTTCCAAAATGGGATTCTCCATAGCTGCATTATGGCAACTGACCCCGCTTTAGCAAAAAAAATCTAATTAAAGAACAGAGCTCTGGATATAGGAAGACAGGAAGATCTGGATGCCTTGTCAGTGTGGAAGGTAGCTAATTTCCAAACCGAACTAATTCGGTTTGGAAAAGTATTTGGATATACTTGATTCTTCAGTATTGCGAAGAAATTTTACCTTGCTGAGGTTTCATTTAATTGAGACGGCTATGGTTCAGGGTCGATATCAGGCTATATCTAAAGATTTATGGCTATGTTTACGTCACGATAGGAAGATCGAGAGAATAGATCACATATTATTTACTTGTTCTTTGTATTCCCAACTTAGAGAGACTTGGATATCCCCACTCTTGGAGGGCATCCAATGTTTGGATGATAAAGTCAAACTAGGAAGAATATTGAGTCTTACACAATTGGATGATCTCAAAGCTGTAGCTATATTATCTCAATTTTTCTCTAAACGTAGAGCACGATTTGAGGCAGAACTTAAAGATACTGACTAGCTGATTTGATGATATGGATTGGGCTTGGTCAAATGGAATTGTGACTGATTAACACAGCGATGATAAGCTACCAAGAGAACCGTGTCAGGTGACCGTTGATATTTATCAGGGTGGATTATCCTTCATTTGAACCATCCTTCTTTATTATGTGAACACCCTGTTGAATGATTAGGTTTATAGATAAGTCTATTTTTAAAAAATAATAATTTGTCTTTATGTATGGTTTGTTGTTTGTGTTTTTTAAAGTCTGTGTTTTGTTTTTGTTGTTTTGGCAATGGTGAAAGCTATGCCTAAATAAACTATTATTATTATTATTATTATTAGGTAAGGAAGACATCTTGAACCTTGGCCGAAGGATTGTAGATTTTGATCTCAAATCTGAGGTGATATGGACCTTCGAACACCTGAGTCAGCAATTGCGGCTTTTTTTTTTTCTCCAGGCATTGGCCCTTTCCTCCAATCAATCCAACTCTGGCAAACATCAGAACCAGGTTTGGTTCAATGGTGAATGTAGAAGAGCGAAGGGAAGGGTACTTGATATTTACTCTCTTTATCACCAGGGTCATTCAGGCACATTACCTGATAGTTATTATGAAGCAAAAGTAGAATATAAAGAGCTTGTCAAGAGGAAAAAACGTAGTTATTTTGACCAACGGTGGGTCCTCCTCCTTGAGGCGGCTAAGGCAAAGGACTTGAGGAAATTTTGGAGGTTAGTCCAGACAGGCACTAGGGGTTTTTTCCCTAGAATAATTCCTGATATCCCCTCGCACTTATCGGCAGAAAACTATAGGGATCTTTATGCTGAGTTAACTTCTGTAGTTACATCTAATAGAAAGAGGAGGAATTTGGTACCACTACCTGATTGGACCCCAGTTCTAGCTTCTGAGGTGATTTCTTTGATTAGTTCATTTAAAAGCCACAAGGGTGGGACTTAATTTCTATTGACTTTATTAAGACATATAGTATGTGGTGGGCCCCTTTGCTTTCTGCTCTTTTTACCTCTATTAACAACTTTGGTATTATCCTGGACAACTGGAGGCTTACGGTGGTCATTCCAAAGAAGGGTTCTCATATGGACCCCATGAACTACAGGTCAATTAGCCTTTTGAGTACAGTTAGCAAGGTGTATGCAAAATTCCTATTGGGAAAGCTTATAGCTTGGATTGAAGAAAATAACATCATTCTTCCAGAGCAGGCAGGATGCCAGAAGGGTAGGTTGATTGTGGAGCATTGTTTGATCTTAACCCACCTAGTAGGGAAATATATGGCATCTAATGGGCATTTAATTGTAGCCTTTTTGGACCTCAAGTCTGCTTTTGATTCTGTTAATAGGGAACTACTTTGGGCGAAACTTGATAAGACTACGATGGATAAGACACTCTTATTTCTCATCCAGAACTTATATGCTAACTCAAAGATAGTTGTCAAAACAAACTCGAAGAGGGATATCTCTGAGGAAATTAGTGCTTCTATGGGGGAAAGGCAGGGTTGTGTTTTGGCCCCTGCTCTTTTCAATTTATTTATTAATGATGATGTTCCTCTAATGGCGCAAACTCATTTCCCCCCCCCTAAGCTGTCTGCACATCCTGTTGGCTCTCTGCTTTATGCAGATGATCTGGCCTTAGTATCCCAGATTTGTATTGGCCTAAAAAGACAACTTGAGGCATTTTCATCATATTGTGATGCAAACAACCTGAAGATTAATTATAATAAGTCTAAAGTAGTTATCGTCACAAAAACCAGGTCCAAAAGGTTGCTCACATCGGCCCTGGATGGTAAGCAGATTGAACAGGTGAAGTCATTTAAATATCTTGGATTGCATTTTCACTATTCGGGCTCATGGTTGGAACATCACAAAAGAGCCATAGCAGCAGTGAAGGGACCTGTCTTTGCTATTTATAAATATTTCGCAACTTCTGGAAAAGCAGAGTTCAAATTGGCAATGCAAGTCTTTAATTGTAACATTGGTCCCCAATTCTTATTTGGTGCAAGAATTATGGGGCCCCACTGATTTTTGCCAACTTGGAGGCAGTTCAATCTAAGTTCCTTCGAGGTACTCCAGGTGCAGCCATAAGAGTGGAGCTAGGACAAAAAAGCTGAACCTACATGGTGTGGGTTCGGGTGATTAAGTTCTGGAATAAGATTTCCAGTTCCCCTTATAGGGGGCTGATGACATTCCTAAAAGAGGACTTATATAAGAGCCAATGGTACTGCAGGATAGAAGCTCACTTGAAAACTTTAGGTCTACCAAGCGGCTATTTGCTCAGTAAAGCTTATCAATTGGCCGAGGCAGAAATATCGCAGAGATGGGAGGACATTAATCGCCAGGATGAAATTGCCAGAATAAGATCTTCCACTCATATGGGAGGGTATCTGACTTTAATTCCGGTTCGAGGTAGAATGCTGAGTTAACTTTACTTGGCCTGCTCCTCCAGAGGGAAAAGACTCTTTCTGGCTGCAAGATTTAATGCCTTACCTACCAAGCTCCTGGAGGGCCGTTATAGTGGGCTCCACTTTCATTAGCACTTGTGCCCGTTTGACTTTACAGAAGTTGAAACAACAGATCACATTCTCCTAAGATGCCATCTTTATGATAACATTAGAACTGAGTTTCTTATTTCTTTTTTGGGAAAGTATCCAGGAAGATCTGATTCTTTCCTGCTTGATATGGCCCTGTCAGATGAGGAGACAGAGGTGAAATTGAATGTTATTAGATTCCTGACTCGGGCAACGAACCTTCATTAATTGTTCCTTGAACAAAAACTACTGATGGGCATTGGGCTGTGACACTTTCATTATTAATTATTTTTGTTATGCTGGCTATCTAACTCTGGGGTTGACATTGTGTATACTGTTATCTTTTGATAGATGATTTGTTTGATTAGTTGATTGATTGATTGTTATTTGTTTAAATGATTTTAGGTCTGATGGTTTTTCTGAGAAGGTACTTGTAGGAACAGAATGGGATCCACAGTGCCTTCTTTCTTTTTTGAAGTTAGGTTTTTTACTGTTTATGGTCTTGTGTTTTGTATCAAGGAATCCTTGGTATTAACCATTCTGTTTATAATAATACCACAGGCAATGACTTTGTCACGCTAAATAAAAATATTTGATTTTATGAAACTTGTGGAGATTATACCCCCAATAGAAGGCACTGTGTGTACCAAATATCAAAAGGTTTGGATAAAGGGACCCAATGAAGCAATTTTAGAAGCAATTGAAAGTTGTGATTTTAAAAAAAGCTCCATACACATTCCGGGTTACACTTTAAAAAAAATTTAAAAAAAATCTTTCATCCAGTTTGCATGAAACCTGGAATGATTATGTCCCTCCACTAGTGTACCAATCCTACCAGATTTCAGAAATATTGGATAAAGTGTCCTGATTTTATAAACTATTAACTTGAAAATACATTTCTGGCTGTAACATTTTTATATTCCATCCTGTTTACAAGTAATCTGGCAGAAATATATCACACACCTTCCCTGTAATCTCTGCCAAGTTACAGGACAATTTGATAAAGGGATCCAATTGTATAAGCAATTGAAGTTGTCCCCTTGAAGACCATTATTCAGATAAATAGCAGCGTATGCAGTGCCAGTCAGAAGCAGGCAACTGGAATGGCAGGGGGAGGGAGGCTGTAGGAGGGAGTCTGGAGAGCAACCCAACAGACATACAGACACATTTACTGGCCAATTACTGCATGCTTCAAGCTTTACAGGACCAATCGATGGTGGCTTCGAGACGGGCATAGGGGGTGGCCCTCAGGCAGGCAAAGAAGGGACATAACTGGGATTTTGGGGATAGCATCCCAGAAATCAGGAGACCTAGTTTACACATACAAACTGGCCAATTATCATCACAATCACATCCTACAGCACTGTGACAGAGGACATCAGAGAATCTCTATTGACTCTTTCCTAAACAGATGCTTTTGATTTCCCAGTAACAAGAGGGGGAGAAAAGTTGGGATGGTCACAGCACAGAATGAGAATAATTGATTGACATTTCTGCTGGCCAATTGGCATCACAAACCAATCTTATACCACAGTGACATGTAAAAGAATCCCTAGCATAGGCTCATTCTCTACATATGCTGTGCAGGCATATAAAATGAAACCCTTTATGACATCTTTTTGGTATTTGGCAGAGATGCTACTGAAAGCGTGAGATACAGCCCTGCCAAATTTCATGTACTCTGGTTGGACTACATGGATGTTACAGCCAGATATACATTTATAAGTTAATTGCTTATACCACCAGGACCCTTTATTCAATTCTTCTGAAAGTTGGCATAGATAGTAAACCTGGGGAGGGGTAAAACTTCCTACATTTCATCCACATTAGATGGGAGGCAAAGATGTTACAGCCAGGAATGTATAATCAGTTTTTTGCAAAATAGCATAATTCAACTGCTTATAAAATCAGATTCCTTTTTCCAATCTTTCCAGAGTTTGGTACACATACTGCCTTGAACTGGAGGTACAATTCATCCCTGTTTCATTCAAATATAATGGGAAAAAAATGTTAGTCACAAATGTGTTTTCCATTGAAACCAATGGAAAACAAAAATGAAAGCAAAAACAAAAAGAAAAATTTGATGAAAAATTGAATGAAAACAAAAACAAAAATGAAAGATTTAAATAACAAAAATGAAAAACAACACGGGTCCTTGGTGCACACCTCGAACAGTCTGGAAAATCCCTTTGCCTGCCATTGAGGCAAATGAAGGTTGATACGGGCTAATGTGCGCCCTTGTGCCTGCCTCCTGTCCGTTAGGGTGCGCACACTAGGTATGTCCATTACAGATTTGGATCGATCTGTAACAGCCTGAAATGGGCTGTTACAGATTGTTCTGAACCAATCTGAACTCCATCTGTGCAAATTACGGATCCGGAGTTACGGATTCCCATCCCCACCCCTTGGGACCCTGGCATGTACTTAATTACCCACCTTAGAGGGATTGATTGAAGTTCCACCATCCTGCCGTTGCCTTGGGGGGACCTCCTGGCAGGCTCCCTTGCTGCAGCACACTGCTGAGCTCCCTGCTCGGCAGTACGCATGTACAAAATGGCCACTGGGGAAGTTTTGTGCATGCAAAAAATGGCCACTTCCCTTAACCAAGAAGTTGGTTGCCAAAATTATGTCACCGATGTTTTAGTTAATGGCGGTGGCCATTCTTTACACGCGCAAAATACCTCCCAGTGAAGCATGCACAAAATGGCCACTGCCCTTAACCAAAATGGCAGTGATTTCATTTTGGCCCCCACCACTTTAGTTAAGGGCAGTGGCCATTTTGCAAATGCGCACAATTGATCAGGGAGCACGGCAGCGTACCGCAGCAAGAGGCCTTTACGGGAGGGCCCCCCACAGTAGCGACAGACCAGTGGAGCTTCAATCAAGTCCTTCAAGACCAGTAATTATATGCAAGGGCCCCTGGGGGTAAGAATAGGAGGAAATATGGCCTCAGGGGACGGGGGTAATTGGACTCGGACCAGTTTCTCATTGACTTCAATGGGATCTGACTCTGAACTGTTATGGATTTAAAAATGAGTAGAGGGAGAGGTAGGGAGGGTGCATGTATGTGTGTGACAGGAGAGTGCATATACGTATCAGGGGACAAGAGGGATGGCCTCCCTCTTGCCTCCTCGCCCTCTATCACCTCCCTCCTTCTAGCCTCTCTCACGCACCCCCTCCTTCTCCCTCTTCCTTCACCGGCAGCCTTTCTCCAGCCAACCTACCCCTTATCCTCACCCACGCCCATCCCCCCTCCCCACCCTCATCCCCCCTTACCCATTCCCCCTAGGCCCAAACCCGCGACACCCAGGTGTGCCACAGACCATTCTGGCCAATACGAGGCCGGTGCATGACTCCCAGGCCGTTCCCCATCCCCCAACCTCATCCGCATCCCGTGCCTTCCCAAACACCAATTGCCTTTTTCCTGCTCCCTCTGGAACTGCCGCTCATCCGTGGCTAAAGCTCCCTTCATCCACGATCTCTTCCTCTCTCGCCCCTTTCAACTCCTTGCTCTTACAGAAACCTGGATCACGCCCTCCAACTCTGTTACCCCGGCCGCTCTATGCTCCGGGGGCCTGTCGTTCTCTCACCGCCCCCGCCCTGAGGGCCTGGGTGGTGGTGTGGGCTTACTCCTTGCTAAGCACTGCCAATTCAAAACCCTCTCCCCTCCTCCCTCCCCCTCCTTCCCTTCCTTTGAGGCCCACTCTGTGCGCTTATACTCCCCTCTACACCTTCGGGTTGCTGTCATCTACCGCCCCCCGGGTTCCCTCTCCTCTTTCCTCCCGGACTTTGAATCCTGGCTCACCTTCTTCCTCTCCGATGATATCCCCACTCTTATCCTTGGTGATTTCAACATTCACGTTGACACGCCTTCCGCCCCCTCTGTTTCCCGCTTTCTCTCTCTCGCTTCCTCCTTTAATCTCCGACTCTGGACCGACTCCCCCACTCATACTGACGGCCATTCCCTCGACCTCGTCTTCACTCGAAACTGTTCTCTAACTGACCTCTCCTTTGACCCCTTCCCTAGTTCTGATCACTTCCTCGGCTCCTTCAGCCTTTCCCACCGACCCCCCTCCGCCTCCCCCTCTATGCGCCCCTTCCGCAATATGCAGGCCCTTACTCCCTCGGAGTTTGCCGCACATCTTTCCCCCCTTCTCCCCCCCGTTTTCGCCTCCTCCTCCCCTGACTCTGCTGTCTCTGCTCTCAACGCTTCTCTCTCCTCGACCCTTGACTCTCTTGCCCCCCCCTCTGCTCGCCCCGTCCGCCCCCTCGACCCCCGCCCCTGGCTTACCCCTGCCATCCGCTACCTCCGCTCCTGCGCCCGGGCTGCCGAACGCCTCTGGCGCAAATCCCGCTCCCTCCCTGACTTCCTCCATTACAAATTCTCCCTCTCCTCCCTCTCCTCGGCTATCTCCCTAGCTAGGCAGCGCTATTATGCCTCTAGGATCGAATCTTTCTCCCGCGACCCTCGCCGCCTTTTCTCTACTTTCGACTCCCTTCTCAAACCCCCCTGCCCTCCCCCGCCCTCTTCCCTTGCTGCTCGGGATCTTGCGTCGTTCTTCACCTCCAAGATTGACAAGATCCGTCGGGATATTGCCTCCCGCCCCCCTCCGCCCCCCGCTCCCCTCCCGCCCCCTCCCCCGCCCCCCTCCCTCCTCGCATCCTTCCCTCCTGCCTCTCTCCAGGAAATCTCTGCTCTTCTCTCTTCATCCAACCCCTCCACCTGCCCCCTTGACCCGATCCCCTCCCGCCTCCTGACCTCTATTGCTCCCACTGTCGCTCCCCCCCTTCTGCATGTTGTCAATCTCTCCCTTTCCACAGGCTCCTTCCCCTCTGCCTTCAAACATGCCACTGTCTCCCCCATCCTCAAAAAGCCTACCCTGGACCCTTTCGATCCCTCTAGTTACCGGCCGGTCTCCCTCCTTCCCTTTGCTTCGAAGCTCCTGGAACGTGTCGTCTACTCCCGCTGCCTGAACCTCCTCTCTGCCAACTCCTCCCTCGACCCTCTCCAGTCCGGCTTCCGCCCCCTCCACTCTACTGAAACTGCCCTGGCCAAGATCACCAATGATCTACTTGTCGCTAAATCGAAGCGCCACTACTCCGTTCTTGTCCTCCTTGACCTCTCTGCCGCCTTTGACACTGTCGACCACTCGCTCCTCTTGGACTCCCTTTACTCTTTGGGCTTCCGTGGCTCTGTCTTTGACTGGTTCTCCTCCTACCTCTCTGACCGCTCCTTTAATGTCTCCCTCCCCGAGTCGACCTCCCCCTCCCTTCCCCTCTCGGTTGGGGTTCCCCAAGGTTCTGTCCTTGGCCCTCTCCTCTTCTCTATCTACACCCGGTCCCTTGGTGAAATTATTGCCTCCCACGGGTTCCAATACCATCTCTATGCTGATGACACCCAACTCTATCTCTCTACCCCCTCTCTCTCCTCCTCTGTCCGCTCACGCCTCGTCGACTGCCTCTCTGATATCTCCGCCTGGATGTCCCGACGCCAACTCAAACTGAACATGGCCAAGACTGAACTCCTCATTTTTCCTCCCTCCCCCTCCTCTCCCTCTGACCTGACCGTCTGCATTGATGGGGTCACCATCCGTCCTGTTCTCCGTGCCCGCAGCTTGGGCTTCATTTTTGACACGCACCTCTCCTTTAAACCTTACATTGACTCTGTGGCCAAATCCTGCCGATTCGCTCTCCTCAACATTGCCCGCATTCGCCCCTTTCTATCTGTCTCCTCGGCCAAAATCCTTGTTCATGCCATGGTTATCTCTCGCCTCGACTACTGCAACCTCCTCCTTGCTGGCCTCCCTCGCTCCCACCTGTCCCCCCTTGTGGCGATCCAAAACTCTGCCGCCAAGGTCATTCACTCTGCCCGTCGCTTCGACCATGTGACGCCTCTCCTCCTCTCCCTTCACTGGCTCCCCCTTCCTGAACGTATCCTGTTCAAACTCCTGGTTTTCACGTTCAAATCGCTCCATGACCAAGCTCCCCCTTACCTCTCGGACCTAATCGCCCTACGCGCTCCTGCGCGCGCTCTCCGCTCTTCCGCTGTCCCCTCCCTCGCTCTCCCTCGCTTCTCCTGCTCGCCCAACCGCCTTCGTCCCTTCTCCCTCGCTGCCCCGCATGCCTGGAACTCCCTCCCTGCCGACGTCCGCCTCGCCTCCTCCCTCCGCTCCTTCAAATCCCTCCTCAAGACCCACCTTTTCCATGCTGCCTTTCCCAATGCCCTCTAGTCTTTCCCCTTGCTCTTACTGTCAGCCCTCCTCTGCTGACTGCTGCTACCGACCACCTTGTAACCAAGCCAAGTACACGCACCTGAGACTTCGCATCCGCCTGAATGTTTGTTTGTCTTCTCCCATGTCTCTCCCGCTGTCCCCTCTCCTTGTCTCCCCCTCCTTGTCTTTTAGATTGTAAGCCACAGGTAGGGACCGCAGCTGATTGTATGTTCTGTACAGCGCCAGGTTGTTACTGGCGCTTTATAAATGTTTATTAATAATAATAATAATAATAATAATAATGGGACAATGTATTTATGCACCTGTGACAGGAGAGTGCATGTATGTGATTTTAGGTGTCTTTAGATGATCCATTGTTAGTTCCCCTTAATGTTTTTTTCCTTCCCCCTTTACTGTCCTCTTTTAAATGGTTTTAAACTGATCTTACATGGGTTTGAAGTTGTTTTATTGACTTTTATTTTATTGTACTAATGCTGTAAAGTGCTCCGAGTGCTTATAGGCATGGGGGCTGAGTGGGACAGGAGAGTGCAGGCATGCAGAATTGAGTAGCTGAGGGAGAGTGCAAGTGTGTGTATGTTGGAAAGTGCATGTATGTCAGGGGGCATATGAGAGGGGGTGTCACACTGAGCACCTCTATGGTCTGGCTGGTGGAGTGGGTGAGGGGGAGGGATTCCATTTTTTGCAGCTGGGGCCATGGAAACGCCTCTGGCATCAGCGTGTGCAGCCCTCTCACTACATTAATTAAAAGTTAACTTTTCTCAGTTAAATTGTTTAGAGTTTTATATTCAGGATTCTTCCATTCTCCAGGAGCATAGCTAGTGATGTTTACATCTGGCATGCAGCTTCTGATTTTAAGATCTGAATCTGTATAATTTCTTTCCTCCATTTTTAAAATCCTTTTTTGGGGGGAAATGGATATTAATTAGAGCACATACTGTACAATTGAAGCGGCTTTTTCATATTAACTTGTGGCCTGACAATTAAATGTGGTTTGAGTCCTACTAAAACAAATGATTTGTTGTACTTATAAAACTTGTGGGGTATACTTTAGAATTACTTTAGAATTAAGCTACTAATAAGCTTGTTGTTTTTCATCTTCCAGTTTACAGCCTCTGCCTTATCTTCTAGGATCTTAGTTGTTTTATGATACATCAAAAGAAAATTCTGATTTTCTGGAATATTTTGCTTATCTGCTTTGGCAACTTAAGATCCTCCTTGATTAGGACAAGAAAAATATTCTTATCTCCTCATTCTTAATTGCGATATTAAATTGTTGTAGTTTGGTATGCTTTTTTATACTGTACAGGCTTGATATATAGAGAATTAGGAAGAATTCAGGCTGGATTGGAATGGCATTTAAGTTTCTTTTCTCTGACACTGAAATCAAAAGCAAGACAAAGTTGAGCTTTCAGCAGATACAGTAATCTTTTGAATACCTACCTTCTATATTAGCACATAGGGGAAAATCTTCACAAGGTAGGGACATGAGTTTAATAAAGTTCTCCTTAATTTTTGATCTTTTTTTAAGAACACATCTTATTCATGTTAAACAGATCTCTCATTTCTTCTTCGAGTGGCTCCTCCCATTCTCACAAATGGGTTTGCGCATGCGCGCCCTTCTCTTACTGGCATATACCAAGCTCATGTTTTAAAACCATGCCCCCACCCTATATAAGGCACCCTCCCGTCTAAGCCCAACAGTTCCTTCCAACCGCTTCGCGGCTTATTGACATGTACTTAGCTCGCTATCTCAGTTATGACAGGAACTAACATTAATTCGAACAATGCTTGCCTGTGGTAGGAGAAGGACAGGTAAAGATCCTCACGGGCCAATGCCTTATCTGCCTGGGGACAGAGCACGATGCTCCAGACCGCCCAGACTGCTCCTGCCTCAAGCCCCGGTGGCTGAGGGAAAGGGCGCTGCGACTCCCCGTGCTCCTACGAACTAGAGGAGAAACAGAAAACATTTCCTCTAGAGCCCGTTCCCACACTGCTTCACCCAGGGTGACTAGCATTGGGGCGGAGCTCACTGTTTTGGCAGCTCCTTCTATTTCTGACCTTTCTGTACAAGAGTACGCTGCCCCGGGACCGTCAGTGCCTCCAGGTGCCCATTCACCATCCCCTCAAAGAGGGAGGTGTATTAAAGGGATAGAGCCTGTCAGTATGGCAGCCCGCTCGATTTCCCGTGAGGCGTATTGAAGGGATAGAGCCTGTCAGTATGGCAGCCCGCTCGATTTCCCGTGAGGCGTATTGAAGGGATAGAGCCTGTCAGTATGG
>QEPC01001717.1:4834595-4851727 GCA_003113815.1 Sphenodon punctatus | reverse complement strand
TGACAAGACAGAGGTGATGTTGGTGGGCGAGGGATTGGGGGACCTGGGGGTGGTTGAATCTCCTCTTGTTGGGGGGGTTCGCCCTCCCATGGTCTTTCAAGTACGGAGTCTGGGTGTGCTCCTCGATTTGTGGGTCATCCTGGAATCTCAGGTTATGACTGTGGCGGGGAGTGCATTTCGACAGTTACATCTTGTCCGGCAGCTTCGGTTGTATCTCTCAGACTCCGACCTCACCACTGTCATCCATGCCTTCATCACCTCAAGGCTGGATTACTGTAATGCGCTCTATGTGGGGCTACCCAAGAAGCTGGTCCGGAGGCTGCAGCTGGTGCAGAATGCTGCGGCCTGTCTCCTTACGGGGGCGGGTTGCAGGGAGTGCATAACACCAGTGCTCCGGGCTCTGCACTGGCTGCCTATAAAGTACTGGGCCAGGTTCAAGGTGCTGGTTTTAACCTTTAAAGCCCTTCATGGCCTGGGCCCTGCTTATCTGCGGGACCGCCTCACTCCCCATGTGCCCGTGTGACCCTTGAGATTGTCCATGGGAACCTTTTTGGAGGTTCCCCGAGCGAGGCGGGTGGCCACTAATGTTAGATCTTTTTTGGTGGCCGCCCCTGTGCTGTGGAATTTGCTCCTGGAGGAGGCTCGGTTGGCCCCCACTCTACTGCTGTTTTGGCATGTATGTAAGACCTGGCTGTTCTGTCAGGCTTTTGGCGAGGGGTAGGGGTGGGGTGGGGGTGGGTGGGTTTCCCCAAATACTGTATTTTTAAATTGTTTTAAATGTTTTATATTTTATTGAATGTTGTTCGGCGCCCCGGACTGCCCTGAGGGCAGGACGGGTGGGATATAAATTTTAAATAAATAAATAAATAAAAAACCAATGGGTGAAAACAAATGAGGTAGTAGCTCTCAGTAGCCTGCAAGTCACCTGTCCGTCAGTTCGGTGGCTGCCAGATGTTTGCCCACTTCTACCATGGGATGGGTGCCTGGCTGCTACTGAATGCACTGGCCAGCGAAGGCCAGTGACAGAGTGCAGGCTACTGTTGCCCCACCTGGACTAATGTGGGGCCATGGAGCTGCCTCCCATCTGGTCAGCCCATGCAGCCCTGCCACAAGGCATGGTCCAATGATCGGACCTGGAGGAGCATGTTCACCCCAGCCATCAAACAGCTGATTGGGGACCCAAGAGAAGCAGAGTATCTCCCTCTCCCATCAGCTGTTTGGTGGCCAGTGTGAGCATGCTCCTCTGAGCCCCTGCATCAGCTGTTTGCTGACAGCTCCTCCCAGGCGCCCGATCCTGCTGTGCAGCTGGGGTCCAGGAGTCCTGCCTCACATGGATGGCTCCTCAGTTGACCCATGGCATGGAGGGATTTGCGATGGCAGCCTCTCTGCCGAGATTCTCCATGGGGGGAAAGGGGGGAGCTACTTGTTTGGACTGTGTTCCTCATTGGCCTAAAGTGTGGCAGCTGTGGTGGTCCTCCCCGGGGTGGACAGGGGATCCAGCTCACCCCTGTCTCATTTGTTTTCACCCAATGTGTCCTTTCCTAATCTGGAGCAACTCAATATCATCTATATTTGCTTTGCTTTTGTAAATTTGTTTTATAATATTTGTTTAAAATTGCAGATTCTTTATTATCTAGAGTTATTAAACTGTATGTTTCCAAATACTGCTCCATAAAGTGTAAATAAAATAAGACACCAAAATGGTTATTTCCAAACCTTTGGGTATATCATTGGTTACATAGTATTTTATGTTTTCTATTTGTTTTAATTCATTGTCTTTTATTTATGGGGAAAGGTGGAGCAGAAAGTTCTTCGCAATGTATCTTATCTTTTGTATTTCCAAATCATCCCTTTTAATCATTCCTTCACTCTAAATTCTGATAATGCCCTTCTTGCAAAAGAATGAGTGAGCATTGGATTCTTAAATTTGCTTCTTTTTTTTTTAACACTCCTCTCCCCAAAAGGAGGGTGGACATCTTGTTCCTACCAGCATCTCAATACCTTGCCAGCCCTGGAGATCAGGACCTTAATTTGAATCCCATGCATGACAGCACATTGCAATGTCACAGTCTGGCCACCCCATATGGCAAATCTGTCTTCAATGGAAACAAGTGACACAAACATTTGACGCACATTTTCCCATTTCTTTTAAAGTCCCTAAATAACAAAGAAAGTTGTTAATTGCTCGAGCAGCAGCTGTAAACTATGTACAAATAGCAGAAAATAATTAAAACTGCTTCAGTAATCAATAAAGGTTGAACACAGAGAAGCCTTAAAGGAAATCAAGTTCTCATTGAGGTGTGCTAATTACTGCATTCATGTACTTGTTTTACGTAGGGCAGACTTCAGGCTTAGCTGAAGAAATCTTGTTAGACATTCAATCTTGGGTCAGATCATTACCGCTTCATACAGTTCAGTTTGCTCGAAGCTAATTAAAACAGACTTTTTATTAATGGGGGAAAAAAACTGTTAAGCACTTCAAAGAGAGGAGGAAATAAAAAGATGTATCAGGATGGAATACTGCTATATTAATTCTTCTGCGCAAACAGTCTTAATGGGGAGGAACAGGCATATGCTAGGATAAATTGACTTTGCTGAGTTATTTAAAAAGGGGGGAAATTGGTTTAAACCAAATATAATTAATCAAAGGCACTAAAATAAAAGCAAGTTTATGTCAGGACAAAAGATCAAATGTCAGTATAGACCTGAAGCAAATAGAAGCCAATTCATTATGTAGGCAAAATACCCACTGAAGAACTTGAGAGATGTCTGAGTGGGGGAAAAAAACACAAAAAACCCCATCAGGGCATGACTCAAAATAACATTTGATAGATAGGTGGAAACACATTATTAGATACTGCATAAGGGAGGTAGACTGTAAGCAAACAGGAAAGTTTAATAGACACTTAGGGTGATTTCAGAAGTGACGTGGTAAATGTCCACCACAGTCAATCTCAGTCAAACGTGGTGCGTGTGTGTGTGAAAGCGCCGTGCATGTCTGTTTGCTCACATCCAGATGTTCACCACAGTCAAACGCGACCTGGGGTGAAGCTAACCACGCTTCGTGAGGTCGGGACGAGAGGAAGTCCAGAAGTGTGGTGAATGGTCACCATGGCAGGGGTGAATGAAAAGTAACTTCTGAATGGAAACCTGCAGCGATGGTGGAAGGAATTGACCCCAGCCGCGGTGCATTCTGGGGCTTGAACTGTGGTCCACATCTCCACTGCATGTCTGTTGTGTTCCCCCGGCCCATGTTCTCTCTGATTGCCCCGGGTGGTGGTCACGATCCTGTCACTTCTGTTGGGGCCGCACGTGTCACCACAGCCCGCGGTGAATCTGTTCACACCAGGGTGGGATTCACTGTGGTGAATTGGAATGCGTCACTTCTGAAATCACCCTTAGACACTTTTTACACAGACACTCTAACACCGATAAAATGGGTGTTATATTTTATTATACATGGTACAGGGCAACACTGCAGCCCTGAAACATGGGCTCTGTTCCACACGAGATGCCTCCACCCAGTTTTGCTGGGTGGAGACGGGTGGAGGTGTCTTTGTAAACACCACTTGCGGTGGGTGTAGGTGCATGCATGCTCCTGTGCAACACCCATCTCCACCCACCACCCACCCATAGAGCAATCAGCAGTGGAGTCCATTGAAATGCACCCCACCCACCGCAAGTGGTGTTTACACAGACACCGCCACCCAGCGAAACTGGGTGGAGGCATCTCGTGCAAAAAGGGCCCATGTTGTAGGGCTGCAGTGTTGCACTGTACCATGTATAATAAAATGTAACACCCATTTTATTGGTGTTAGAATGTCTGTGTAAACAGGGCCTTACTGCAAATTGTCATGTGTTTTCAGACTCTTATTTCTTATTAATTGGCTTAACATCCATGCTAGGGAAACCCTGTATCTGGCACAGTGCTGCCTATAAATCTGCCTGATTTCTGTGTGTTCTTTCTCACTTCCCCCGCATTCTATTTTTGAAATCTCTCTTCTCCCTCCACTCCTGACTACCTTTCATCCTCTCTCTTCATTGCTGCTGTATTCTGCAAATGCTTAGCTGGATGACCTGTAAAAGAGATGCATGGAAACACCCAGAATGGCTTACAGCAATATTCCTTTGTGGAGATACCCTCTGCCGCCACATCCATCTATTGCAAGCTGCCACATTAGAACTTTGCATATACCATTAAAAATGTACTAAAACCTCTACTCAAAATGGATGTTTCTCCAAAAGGTGTGTTCAGCAATTTAATACATATCAATAAGGAATTTCACTAAAAATACTGCATTTTAAAGTAAGCTACGTATATAGTTTATGATGAACAGAACTGAAAATACCAGATGCTATTTTCTCATAGATGAATAAATATGGATAGGTATATAGAAAAGTATATAGGAAGTCATTCTTACTAAAGGCTATGTGGTCCATTAAACACTTTGGGAATGATCTTCTGGCAGCTTAGCACCAGAACTAGCCTTTAGCACCACTAGTCCAGTAGTCCCACTGAAGTGGATAGATCTTGCACCAGTGTAAAGAGCTAGTTCTGGTGCTGAAAAGCCAGAGGATGTTGGTCTCTAATTAGAATAGGCATACACTTAGCATAGGCTTACGTGTCTTGCCCATCAATATAGACAGTTCATTGGGTGGAAATAAAATTAAGTATCCACTTAAGTCTTTGCAGGACTGGGTCAGTGTGTGTCATTCATCCAAAGGCCATCAATAAATGCTGCATGGCAGTAAGGTCCAAAATTGAATCCTGCTTCAATGGCTTAAATGTACTTTACACTGATGCAAATTTCATTCCTTAAAAGCAACCCTCATGAAAAGATAGGAAGAGTCCAAGCACATAAAATTAAGACATTTTGACCTCAGTTCAACAAATCACCAGACACAGAAGACACTAAGGGCTGAAACAAGAATCAAAATTATTCTCACGAAAATCGATATCTGGCAGTAAGATCTCAAGATCTCATTAACTGTTCAAGATCTCATGAGATTTTTTTTTTAAAAAATGTACATGCCCTGCGCATGCACAAAATGTTCACCAGGCCTGTTCGGTGCATGCACGGCCCTTTTCCAAGACAGGACGGGCTGCATCTGTGCTATTTTGGAAAAGGGCAGCTGGTCTGCACATGCACAAAACAGGCAGCAGAATCAGCTGCCCTCTTCAACAATGACACCAATGTGGCCCACACCATCGTGGAAAAGGGCCGCATGTGCAGAAAGGTCACAGTGGTCATTTTGTGCATGTGCAGAGTATTTTAAAAAACATTCATGAACTTTGTGAGAATGATGTTGAAAACGGCCAATTCTTGGCTTGTTCTCAATCTCAAAAATCTCATCAAGAGCCTGATTCCCGATGAGATTTTCAAGATCTGCACGATCAGGTTTCATCCCTAATTAAAGTCTATGTGCTTAAATAGGTGCTTAAAGTGTTTCCTGAATATGGAGGGATTTAAGCACATTCTTAAGCATTTTGCTGGAGCCCCTGAGACAGTAAATACTAGCAAATGAACCACTGCAACAGATATGCTGACTATGTGGGGAGAGGTTCAGCCATCCTTCAGAGAAAGGCTGAGGGCCAGGAGGCATCTGCATTTTGACATACCAGGCAGGCACTGAAGGCCTCACCTTTATTCTACATGGCATACCTGGAGCCTGCCCACTACATTTGTCTGGCTGGGAGGTTCACTGGCATACCTTACCCCACCTGCTATTTATCATGAGGAGGGAGTCATTGGGTATTTTCAGACGTTATGAGATCACAGTCAACCACAGTGAACCATGCTCAATCCCGCGGCGGGGCCAAAGCACCCTGAACGTCTGTTCGGCGGTCGCCACATGTTTACCACAGTCAATACCCACCCGGGGTCAAAATCAACCACGCTTCCAGAGCTCCGGCCCGGGCCATCGCCGAAAGCGTGGTCAAAGCAATTCCCACTGGAAAACAATAAAAAGTAACGTCTGAACAGCAACCACTGGCCGGAATCAACCAAAATGATTCCCAGTCACGGACAAAGCACGCAGTGTTGCTGTTAGGCAACCAGCAACAACACAGGCCACGGAGGGAGATTTAAAGGGCACACAGCAGCAGGGGGATGTGGCAGGATGGAGCGAAGCAGAAGGGAGAGGAGAGTGGAGGGTGAGAGAGGATGAGGAGGTGGAGGAGCAGGCGGAGGAGGAGGTGGTCGTGCTGCACATGGAGGAGGTGGAGGAACAGGAGCAGTAGCAGCAGCAGGGACAGGCCACCCCGGGGACAATGACCAGGCTGGGGGAGGAGGCACCCCAGAAACAGGTAAGGGGACCGAAGGGGGAGGGGATCCAGCAGCAGGGGCACCAAGGGGGCTGGCCAGCAGGAAAGGGGAAAGGGGGCAGGACAGGGGCAGAATGGCAACCACCACCCCCATGTCCTGCAGACATGGAAACGGACCTTCGAGCCTGAGCTCCCATAGGAGACGGGAGCAGCCCAGGCAGAGGAGGAGGAGCAGGAGGACCCGGAGGAACCACGGGGGAGATGGCCCTACCACAGAGGGGGGCAATGGGGGCACCGGGAGACCCAGGATTTTATCCGCATCTGGGGGACCCTGGAGAATCAACTGGAGCTAGCGCTCAATCAGCGCAATGAGCACGCGTTCCAGGAGATAGTGCGGGACATGGAGGCGGCAGGGCATCACAGGACCGTGGCCCAGTGCCGCTCAAAGGCCAAGGAGCTAAAGAGGGGGTACAAGGCCATCTGGGACAACAACCGGCGGTGCCGACACAGAGCCCAGACCAGACACGGAGCCCCATACTATGATGCCCTGGACCGCATCCTTCATATGAAGGGATCAATAGTAGCCCCAAGCCTCGTGGGGAGCACCGTGGTCTAGGGCAGGGAACGGGCTGAGGTACCCCCTCCCCTCGCTGCCCCACAATAAGGCACCGGCTCCAGGGCCCCCGACCCCCCGGAGGAATGACCAGGGACCTCCTGGACCAGCAGGACCCCCTGACACCAGCCCAGAGAACCCTCACCCCCTGGTCAGACAGGCTGACTCTGAGGCTGGCACACTGATCACTCTCATCCAGTGGTCTCTGGGGGCCCCCAGCTACATGGAGGGGCCGGCCTCAGAGGGATCGGAGACAGACATCAAGGGTAAGCAGGCAGATGGGAGAGGAGATGGACCAGGGGCGAGGGGGGGAGGAGGGAGCCCCAGGCAGGGGAACGGCCCTGTCCACCCCTGATACCCTGGTCCATGGCACAGGGGCCTGGGGGGCCACCCGGGCATACCTACATCCTTCCACCAACCACCCCCTGATATCCCCACAGGGCACGGCACGTCTCAGCACCCGAGTCAGGTGGGCGAGGAGGCTGCTGGGGAGCATCCCCTGCAGCAGACGGAGGCCCCAGTTGAGGCACACTGGCAATGAGGGGAGCCCTCAAGGAGGCCGGGAGGGGGACCTGGGGCACATGGGGCAGGGGGGTGGGGCCAGGGTGATGGGGAAGGGAGGAGGGCACTGACCGCTGATGGGGGGGAGCCTTGTTACCTCTAAGCCGTGCCCACCTAGGGTGCGGCCAGCCATGGCAGACACCCCATAACTGCTGTGTACTCTATAGGCCAGTCCGAGGGGCCCCAGCAACCCGTGCCCCCAATGCAACAGATGAGGGAGCACCGGGCACAGGTATGGCGCTGGAGGGAGGACTAGGCAGAGGACATCATCCGCACCACCATGGAACAGGGGGAGCTTATGATAGCGACCATGGATCGAATTGAGGCAGCCACAGAGCGATCCCTGCAACAGGCGGAGGCAAGGGACCAGAGACTCCAGGCAGAGGTGCACCTGGAATGGAGGCGGGAGCGCCAGGACCACAGCAGGCAGGTAGAGCATTTGGGCAGCTGGAACAGGCCATTGAGGGGATGGTGCAGGAG
This sequence comes from Sphenodon punctatus, assembly GCA_003113815.1. NCBI lineage: Eukaryota > Metazoa > Chordata > Lepidosauria > Sphenodontia > Sphenodontidae > Sphenodon > Sphenodon punctatus. Next base: position 4,843,808 of record QEPC01001717.1, on the reverse strand, counting down.
CATTCCACTAAAATGGATAGGTCCCACAACATCGGGACCTTCCTGCTCCTGCACTCTGGCACCATGAGTGCCTATGTGATGGCAGCTGCCCCGTCAGGCACCCTGCCTGCCCAGGGCCCCATGTCGGCCCCCCCGGTGCCCCCACCGGCTCCCCAACTGCCACAGCTACCACCCTGCCAGCTGGTGGGGCCCCAGGGTGGTGGGGTCAGGGTTGAGTGCCCTCACGCCTCGGACTCCCGGCTGATATGCCTGGCCTGGGCAGCACGGATGCGCTTGGTGTATCAGTACTCCAGCGGGTTCTCTGCATTCACATATAGGGGCACAGGGCCGGGAAGTTGCCGGGGCATGGGGTATTTGAGGGCCCCATCGGTCTTGCACATGTTGTGCAGAACACAGCAGGCACCTATCACCAGGGCCGAGGTCTCCACCGTGTAGTCCAGCTGGCCAGCAAGGCTCCTCCAGCACTGCTAGAGGGCCCCAAAAGCCCACTCGGCCACGGTCCGACTTGCACACAGGCGGGAATTGTACAGCACCACCTCAGGGGTCCAGGTGACTGGGTACACCTTCATCAGCCACCGGGTGAGGGGATAGGCTGGGTCCCCCAGGATACAGGGGGGCATTATCACCCCCTCGATCTGGGTCATCCCCATGTCTGCAAAGTCCCCGTGGTACATCCGGGCATAGAAGATGGATATGGTCATGATCCGGGCATCATGGATGCACCCAGAGTTGCCCGTGAAGATGTCTATGAACTGCCCCCGGTGGTCCATGACAGCCTGCAGCTGCAGGGAGTGGTAACCGTGCCTGCTGACATACTCGGCGGCCTCCCCAGTGGAGGGTCGAAGGCTCTCGATGTAGGTGCCATCCACGGCACCCATGCAGTTGGGGAACCCTCCAGCTGAGAAGCCGGCCATCACGGCCGCCTGGTCCACCAGCTGGATCGCTCGGTCCAGGAGCATGCCCTCCACAACCTCACATACATCCCGGAGAATACAGGCAATGGTTCTCACCCCGACACCGAAGTGCTGGGAGACTGACCAGCAGGACTCGGGCATTGCGAGGGCCCAGACCCCAATGGCCACCCACTGGACTATGGGGATGGGGGTCCTCATGGGGTGTGCTGCTGCTCCAGTCAGGGCGTGAGCAGCTCTGCAAGGTGCAGTAGGGTGAGCTTGTTCATCTGAAAGTGCGCCCTCCAGGCGGTCTCGTCCTACTGAGCCAGCGCCCGGGACCACCACCCCTGTGCCCGCTCTGTGACCCATACCCACCGGGCAATGGGTATAGCGAGCAGGGTGCCGTGCCACATGGTCTTCCTCTGACATTAGAGGCGCCCGGCTGCCTTCCCTGTTCCAGCCACAGATCAGGGCCTGCCGGTCTGCCCCGGACACCCGCTGAGCCCTGAGCAGGGCCAGGGAGCACCTGTGGCCATGGTGGGCTCCCCAGGCCCTTGAAGCACTCCAGGCCAAGCTAACCCACAGGTGGGCACCCAGGTGCAACTCTGCGGTTAGGATGTGTAGCCGATCAGTGTGCAAATGGTACCACTAGGCACAGTGCTCTAGGTGCATCCCGCAGGCACCCAACCTGTCTCACTGCATGGTGTCTTCTGCCCTGGGTGGGGTGCAGCTGGCCCCGTTATAGCCTGGGACACGTGGTGACCCGCCCCCGGGTTGCGACCCGGCGACCGGGCGGGAGCACCCGTGTAGCCTTGGGGTGGACCCCTCCTGGCTGACCCGGCTGCCTCCAGCAGGGAGGGCAGACCGGGGCACTGGGGGTGTCTGATTGGACACACCTGCCATCCCTGCATGGGGCCTTGTGCATGGACCAGCACACACCTGGGAGTGCTGGTGGCAGCTGCTCTCCTTCTGTCATCATCTCCCATCCCTCTGTGCTGGCAACATTGTGTCCTTGCCGGCCTGTCTGTGTGCTCGGTTCCTGCAGCTGTGCAGGGTCTACGGCCCATGCCTCCCTCTGTTGCCATGCCTTGTTGCGGTCCGTGGTGTTATCGCTTGGCCTTGGGGTTCCCCCGTGTCCCCTCCTGCCCCTCTGGGGAATGTGGCCCCCCCTGTCCGTGGTGTCAGTGTTCCTGGCTTGCTGGACCATGGTTGGCTGCACTTCCACCGGGCTCCCGGCCCCCATGGGGCCCCCCATACGTGGACCTTCTGCGAGTCCATGGTCCTGTGCGACCTTTGGCATACCCCAGCCATGCAATTGCTCCTGAGCTGCCCGTACAGCCTGTCGGGTGCCTATGCGAGCCTGAGCTCTGGCCTTCATTACTTTGGCTATGACGCTAGCGCCCACGACTGCCAGCTACATGCTGAGATGCTGGGGCTGCTTCCATTTCCTGATGGGCGCATTCTGGAGAGGAGGTGCTTGCATGTGGGGTGGTCTGTGGCGGAGACCATGTCTTCCCTCTCTGTGTGCAGGCTGACCGCCTACACAGTCTGCCTGGTGGAGGGGGGCCCTGCTTTGGCCATGTCCTACTTTGGCTGCGTTCACGGGGCCCGTGGGTACCAGCACTCTCGTGGGGCAGTGTATCACCGGCTGTTGGAGCTGGGTCATCTCTCGTGGTCCCCTGCTGCTGACTCCTGCTTGTTGGAGCCCTCTGTGGCAGAGCTGGCGGAGCTGTCAGGTGTGTGGTCCCGTTCCAATGTGCAGTTGGGGCTCTCCAAGCAGGATCCGTTTGAGGCATACTACCTGGTCTCCCACCACATATCCGTGCTGGGGTACCACCGGGGCATGCTCCATTGGCCGCACTTTGTTCAACTGGCAGGCCACCCGGCCCCTGGCCCTTAGTGGCCCCCAGCCGCTGGCTGTGAGTCCCTCTGTGCCTTCCGGGCCCCGGTTGCTGGCCCCGCTGTGAGCTCCTTCCTCCGCCCGGCTGCTGTGGTCCATTGCCTGCTCCCTCCTTGATGTCCCGGCTGTGCTGCCAGCTTCCCAGGGTACCACTGCCCCTGCCTGTGGCTCCGGGCCCCCTCCGCCCTTCCCCCATCTGCCTCTGAAACCGGTGTTCCTCTCCGTGGCTGCTGTCTCCAGTGTCCATGTCCTGCTCTCTGAACCGGCCCCTGGCTCCCCTGGATGCTGCTGACCATTCTCATCTGCCTTCACTCCCTCCAGCGCCCCAACCCCCCTTGGGTACCTGTGTGACCTCGGGGTTCTGGGGCCCCCAGAATGCACCTCCCGGTGTCCTCCCGGGGTGTGTGTGTTTGTGCCTTTGGACTGACTGCACGGCTCTGGCTCTCCTGTCTCCCCTCCATTGCACCCTCGCCGGTGCTTGGGGTCCGTGTGTGCCTTCTGGATTGTGCCCTGGCCGCTGCCTGTTCCGTGTGGCCTCCCCCTGTGCCAGTACCCCGACCTTTCGGGTTCCCCCCATTCCAGGACTAACTTTGTAGCTGTGGGGGTGCCCGTGCGAGCTGTGCTGACGTTCGGGGTCTGACTGCCATTCCCCCATGTCTGGTCCTGCCCCTGGCCCATTTCCCCCCCTTCCCTGTCCCACTGTCCTCCCCTTCTCCCCTGTGTCCATTGTGCCGGGTGTGTTGTCTGTCCTGCTGTGTGCCCCCTTCCCTTCCTTTCCCATGCAGGTGTGTGTGCACCCGGGCGTGTGTTTGTGCTGTGTGTTCCACTGTGCCCTCGATGTCACTGTGCCTGTTGTGTGTGGTATCTCAGCAGCTCCTCTCCCTCTTCCCCCTCCCTTCCCATTTCCCTTGTGTGGGCATTCCCTTTTGGCGCTTTTGGCTTCGTTTGTCCTCCGCTAGCCATGTCTGTGTCCCGCCCCTCCCCGGTGCCTTCTGGGTGTTTTGACCACAGCCGGGAATCGGCATCATGTCTGTTGACCTGCCCTGGGCCGGGGTCTGGCAGCCTGATTCCCTGCCATGGTCCTGATCCCGTCATGTCTGTTCGGGGCTCTCCTTGACCATGGGGGGTGGCTGTTCAGTTCACCACTGCTGGGGATCCACTGTGGTGAATCCGGACCGTGTAACGTCTGAAAACACCCAATGTCTGGCCCTTAAGGCATTTTTTCTGGGAGCATGAAATGAGCCCTACCTGCATGTTCTTGGAGCTGCTTGATGCTGCTCTGCAACAAAACCTGGGGGTAGGTGTGTGCTGGCTCCCCTCCCCTGCCTTTGGGAGCACTCATTTGCTCCTGATAGGGGATGCGAGGGGAAAGCTCTCAGCCTGCCTTACCAGCTTGCCTGCCCAGACCCGTCATGTTTCTGGGAAAAGGTAGTAGCAGCATGGCTTGGGAGGGCAGGTTTCCATGGGGTCTAGACCAGGCTCACCCCCTGGAAAATTTCAACTCGGGGCTGCTGAGCTGAAGCATCAGTATCCGTTCCATGGACTTAGAATTATCTCAGATGTTCAACTGGTTAAGGTCTCACTGATCTTCTGCACAAACAAGAGGGCTATCCTTGGTATAGAAAAGAGAGAGAGAAAGCAACAAGGAAAAAACATTCTTACTAAATCTCAACAGGACATAAACTTGAAACGACCATGATCATCGGCACCGGCAAGGATGATCTTGCCTTTGTACTCCACCACATATAATCTAAGACTTCCCTGCAGCTCAGCACAAGGGAGTGGGGCCAGAGAAAGAAGAGGTGGGCAAGATACTGTTCCCCTTTGGAGCCTTGTGATGTCACAATGCTCTGAAATGAACATGTACAAGCCTAAAAGGGGGTGGGGAGAGAAGGGACTGTCCCACCCCTTTCTCATGTGGCCATGTAACCCATGCGATTACTGCTTTGTTGGACAGCAGAATTGAAGGACTATAATTAATTATAAGCATTTCTATGTTAACCAGTAGAGGGCAGTACTAGGGTAATCACCTCATCCTCCTCTCTCTCCTATATGGTCTGAGCATGCTCAGACTAGCACTCTTGGGATGAGGCTAGCTGTTCTCAGCACCTTCTAGAAGAGTCCAGCCTGAACTGGAAGAGTGTAGTTGTCTCAGAAGGGTGGAGAAGGCCCTGTTCAAGGACTTTACAGGCCAGATCTGAATATTTACAGTAGCTGATTTCAGCCCTACCAGGAGGATTGCCCCTGTTCTTCAGCTACAGCCGGCAGCTTGGAAATGTTTTGTCCAGCTTGGACACTTGCACAAGAAGTGGAACTGTGAGCCTGTTTGTTCTGTCTGCGACAAGTAAGATTTTATGGAGACCAGTGTCTCACCATGTGTTTCATAAATGCTTGTGTGTGTGTTTTCTACCTACATTGATTTTCTTCTTCAATAGTTTGGAAGAAACTGATGTCAGTTCAGGTAAATGATTTTATTTGTCTTGTTCAGTTATTAGTATTATTCAGAATGCTTCATGCTATATGTATAAATACCATGTTTCAAGTATAAAGAAATCATAGCTTTCTTTTGTCCTGCAACTACTGGTGGAGGAAGTTCTGCTGTCAAATGTCAGACTGAACCCGCCTGCTATTCTTGCAATTTTTGGGGGGAGAGTTATAGTGGGCCACTTTTTCAAGCACGTTTGTATTAGGGATCAATACCTACCTACTGCTTGGCCTCCCTCGTTCTAATCCCCAGCATGAGCAGTTCAATAGGCTTCACCCTTGCATTTTTCCCATGCAACACAGTGGGGGCTTTTAGACAGACAGCAGCTCCACTTCTGCCTGGGCTAGCCCGCTTCACCCCCGGGTTGACCAGTTCATATAAAGTTGCACGCCAGTCGTGCAAAGCAGGGCAGCCTGTGCCTAGCATGGGGCAGACCTGCCGCCGGTGCTCTGGAAGATCCCGGAGCTCACCATGCAGAGCAGGCCAGCCAAACCCAGGGCAATGAATTGAATTGCATTTATTTACGGCTAACTTTCGCCATTGCCACAAAAATGAATAATTTAAAAATACATAATAACAATAAACATATAAAGATAAACAGCTTGCCATACAATTGAAATTTAGGACTAATACAGCATCCTAGTATCTATGCTATACTTGACATACTCATATATCTACTTTATACTCCACACACTCAGGTGAATAAAACAAATGCCTTGCTCTTCTATGGGGGTTACCGCAGCAGAGATTGGCCCCTGCTAAGGAGAATGATGGCCTCCAGCTTAATGCTGATTAAGGTACATAAGACTACATCACTTTGGCCAATATAATCCAACTTTGACCAGTTCACCAAGGCAGCCTTGTCCTTTTAAATTTCACTAACCCTGATCTTATTGGCAAGTTGGACAAAAGGCCCAGGGCAATGGCTGAACGTGGAGCTGCTGTCTGTCTATTGGGCAGACTCATGGTGCAGCTCCATACCCATCAAGTCATTGCCCTGGTCAGCACCATGGAGTTGAGGCCTCCATCCTAGAGCATTCGGTGAGTGGCCGCAACTCTATAGTGCAAGGGGAACCCATGCAGGCAGCCCAGGGACTCATGCCAGAATCAATATGTTTCTTGTGAAAATCCCACGAGAATCAAGAATAATTACTGAGATCTCAGGACAATCTCTGTAACAGTTGGAGACCTCAGCGAGAATGTTTTCAAAATTTACTGTTTACCATTAACCATGTACCATGCACTGATTTAGCTTATACCACTTACTGTTTATTGTTGTGTTTGTCCCGATAATGTGTATATGAAAAATGACTGCTGACGCTGTTCTACACATGCACAGCCATCTCCCAAGATGGTGCCAGCAGTCTTGCTGCCATTTTGGAAAAGGGTAGCCATTTTGCACATAAGAACATAAGAAGTGCCATACTGGGTCAGACCAATGGTCCATCTAGCCCAGCATCCTGTCTCCGACAGTGCCAATCATGGTGGCTGGCGAGAAGCACCCAACAGGTCACAATGGAGGATCCATTCCCTGTTGTTTCCCCCCCCAGCTCCCATCATGTTCCCTGATCCTGTCCGGCTAATAGTTGCTAATGGACCTATCTTCCAGAAACTTGTCCAAACCTCTTTTAAACTCAACTATAGTACTTACCACAGCCTCTGGCAGTAGATTCCACAACCCAATTATATGCTGAGTGAAAAAAATACTTTCTTTTATTTGTTTTAAACTTGCCACCCATGAGTTTCATGGAGTGTCCCCTAGTTCTAGTACTAGCTGAGAGGGTAAAAATATAAATAACTGCTCCTTGTTTATTAGTTCCACATCACTCATGATTTTATAGACATCTTATCATATCTCAGTCATCTCTTCTCCAAGCTGAAGAGCCCCAACCTACCAAGCCTCTCCTCATACAGGATTCCTTCCATGTCCTGGATCATTTTTTTTGCCCTTCTATGGCCTTTTCCAGTTCAGCTATGTCTTTTTTGAGATGGGGCGACCAGAACTGCACACAATATTCGAGATCCGGTCGCACCATTGATTTGTATAGAGGCATTATGACATTCTCAGTTCTATTCTCTATCCCCTTCCAAATAATTCCTAACATTCTGTTTGCTTTTTTGACTGCTGCTGTGCACTGCGCTGTGGATTTCATTGTATTGTCCACAACCACCCCCAGATCCTTTTCCTGAGTGGTAAGTCCTAGCTTAGTACCCAGCATTGTGTACGCATAGTTTGGATTATTTTTCCCTACATGCATCACTTTACACATGTCCACATTAAATCTCATTTGCCATTTATATGCCCAGGCACCCAGTGTCATAAGATCCTGTTGCAGTTCCTCACATGTGTTTTCAGATGTTACGGGATCACGCTCAACCACAGTGAACCACGCTTAATCCCGTGACGGGGCCAAAGAGCCTTGAACGTTTGTTAGGTGGCCGCCAGATGTTCACCATGCTCAATACCCACATGGGGTCAATTTCAACCATGTTTCCCGGGCTACCCAGCACAAAATCTCAGGAAGAGTGGTCAAAGAGATTCCCACTGGGAAACAACAAAAAGTAAAGTCTGGATGCCAATCCCCGGGTGGAAACAAAGAAATTGATGCCCAGCCGTGGACAATGCATGCAGCATCGCTGCCAGGCAACCAGCAACAACACAACCACCGGAGGAAGATTTAAAGGGAAATCTGCAGCAGGGAAGTGTGGCAGGATGGAGCGAGGAGGGAGGTGGAAGAGAGCGGTGGGTGAGAGAGGGAAGGTGGAGGAGGAGGAGGCAGTGGCAGTGGTGGACGGAGTGGAGGAGGGGGAGCCGGGGGTCATGCTGATGATGGAGGAGGTGCAGGGACAATACCCACAGCAGCAGGTGGGACATGATGCCCCGGGGACGTCAGCCAGAATGGGGGCAGAGGAGGCACCCAGGAAACAGGTAAGGGGAAACAAGGGCAAGGGAGCAGGGGCACCGGGGGGGCATGGGGCAAGTCCAGGCTCCTGCCAGGGAGGAGAGGGAAGGGGGCACCCCGTGAGGGGCCAGGGCATGCACCAAACCCTAAATCCCCCACTCCCTGCCTCCCACAGACATGGAAGAGCGCCTGGGTGGATGAGCCCCCGGAGGACACCGGACCAGCCCGGGCGGAGGAGGAGGTGGAGGAGGAGGAGGAGGACGAACCACAGTGGAGAAGAGGGAGGAAGGTCTACAACAGAGGGGGTCAGTGGGGGCTCCAGGAGACCCGGGACTTCATAAGGATATGGGGGACCCTGGATTACCAGCTGGAGCTCGCGCTCAACCAGTGCAATGAACATGTTTACCAGGACATAGTGCAGGACATGGAGGCAGCGGGGCATCAGCACACAGTGGCACAGTGCCACTCAAAGGCCAAGAAGCTGAAGAGGGGGTACAAGGCCATCTGGGACAACAATAGGCGGTCCGGACATGGATCCCGGACTGCCCCATTCTATGATGTCCTGGACCGCATCCTGCATATGAAGGGGTCCATAGTCACCCCATGACTCATTGGGAGCGCTGTGGTCCAGGGCAGGGAACAGGCCGAGGTACCCCCTCCCCTCGCTGCCCCCCTGGTAGACACAAGTTCCAGGGCCCCGGACCCCCAGGAAGATCGCCCCGGGGTCCCCGGCACCTGCAGCCCCCCCCCGGAAAGCAGCCTGGAGAGCACCCACCCCCAGGCCAGGCAGGCGGAGTCCGAGGCTGGCACCCTCCTTACCCTCAGCCAGTGGTCCATGGGGGATCACTCCCACACCGAGGGATCCGAGACCAACATTGAGGGTAAGCGGGTGACCCGGGGGGGAGGCACTGGACCCACGGGCGCAGGGGCCAAGGGGGGGATGGATGGGCCAGCTCCAGCCCGAGCCCCCCAATACCAAGGTGGGAGGGGACCCAGTCCCAAGTCGCCCAACCACACACCCCTACACCCACA
>QEPC01001717.1:4804597-4833561 GCA_003113815.1 Sphenodon punctatus | reverse complement strand
GAGGGGAGCTCACAGGGATCCATGGCCCACACCGGGTGCTCATGGGGCAGACCCCAGAAATGAGGGGAGGGAGGGGGAGGGTGGTGTGAGGGGGGCACTAGAGGGGTGGAGGGAGAGGTGGAGGGGTCACATGTACATGCGGGTGAAATAAACAGTTATGCACATGTATGCCTCCAGGGCCCGTATGTGGGTGACAGGGGGCCCCGCACCCCCGCAGGGGCCACCCCGGGAACCCCAGGGGGTGGGCCAGGGAGGGGAGCCCCTCAAACCCAGGCCCCCCGGGCGATATGCCTTGCCAGGGCATCCCGGATGCACTGGGCATCATGGTACTCCCTGGGATTCTCGGCGTTTATGTACAGGGGCCCGGGCCCGGTGGCCCGGTGGGGCTCGGGGTATTCCAGGGCTGCCCCCTCAGTCTCGCAGATGTTGTGGAGCACACAGCAGGCCCCGATCACCAGGGCGGAGGTCTCCACAGTATAGTCTAGGTGCCCAGCGAGACTCCTCCAGCGCTGCTTGAGGGCCCTGAAGGCTCGCTCCACCACGGTCCTGCTGGAGCACAGGCGAGTATTGTATAGCACCTCCACAGGGGTCCGTGCAACAGGGTAGACCTTCATCAACCAGTGGGTGAGGGGGTAGGCAGGGTCTCCCAGGATACAGGGGGGCATCGGTACCCCCTTGATCCAGGTCATCCCCATGTCAGCGAAATCCCCCCAGAACATCCAGGCATAGAAGGGGGAGATGGTCATGATCCGGGCATCGTGACTGCGGCTGGAGTTGCCCATGAAGATGTCTATGAACTGGCCCCGGTGATCCACAACCGCCTGCAGCTGCAGGGAGTGCTACCCATGCCGGTTCACATACTCTGCTGCCTCCCCTACGGAGGGGCAGAGGATCTCGACGTGGGTGCCATCCATGGCTCCCATGCAGTTGGGGAAGCCTCTGGCCATGAATCCCGCCATCACAGCCTCCTGGATCGTTCTATCCAGCTGGATCGTTCTATCCAGGAGCACGCCCTCCACAGCCTTGCACACATCCCGGAGGATACAGGCCACGGTGCCTAGCCCTACCCTGAAGTGCTGGGACACGGACCGGCAGGAGTCGGGCATTGCCAGGGCCCACACTCCTATGGCCACGCGTGGGACCATGGGGATGGGGGTCCTCATGGGAGGTGTGCTGTCGCTCTAGCCAGGGCGTAAGGAGCTCCGCTAGCTGCAGCAGGGTGAGCTTGTCCATCCTGAGGTGGGCCCTCCAGGCTGCCTCATCCCACTGGGCCAGCGCCCTCGCCCACCAACCCTGTGGGCACTCTGTGACCCATAGGCGCCTCTCAATGGGCATAGCTCCTGGGCAGCCCGGGCAGCCGTGCAGGTCCCTTTGTGAGCTTGAGCTCCGGACTTCACTACTTTGGCTATGAGGTGAGTGCTCGTGATTGCCGGCTGCATGCAGACACCCTGGGTCTGGTTCGCTTCCCTGATGGATGCATCCTGGACAAGCAGTAGTCTCATGTGCCTTGGTCCGGGGCTGAGACAATGTCTGCGCAGAGTGTGTGCGGGCTGGGCGCCTAAACGCTGTGCCTTGCTGAGGGTGGCCCTGCCTTGTGGTGAAGCCTGATTTGCGGGGTGCTGCTGCCCCTGCCTGTGGTCCCGAGCCCCCTCTGGACCCCACCCCCTGGTCTGCCTGAACACCTGAGGTTGCCCTCCATGTTTGCCCTCCCTGGGGCCTGGGTGCGGCGCTCTGCATGGCCTTACTGACCCGCCTGTGTCCAGCTACCTGTCCCCACCCGCCAGTGCTGCCACCTGCTGCCGCCCCCCTTCTCTTGGGTGCTTGTGTGACCTGGGCATTCCGGGACCCCTGGAATGGTCCTTGGTGCTTCCTCTGGGTGTGTGTGTGCATCCTTGGACCTGCAGCACTGCACCGGCTGTCCTGCCTGCCCTCCATCGGCCCCTCTGTTGGTGTGGGGTCTTCGTGTGCCTTCTGGACCATTCCCGCCTGGCTCGCTGTGCATTGTGTCCCCCCACTGTGCCTTGGTCCTGATATCCTGGCCCTCCCTTTCTGAGACTGCCTGTGTTGCTGTGGGGGTGTCCGTGTGGACTGTGCTGCTGTGGGGGTTGTGGTTGCTGTTTCCTGTGTCCTGCCCTGCCCCTTTGTGGTCCCCCCCTTCCATGTCCCACCCCCCTTTGCTCTCGTTGTGCTTTGTGTATTGTACAGGTGCCCGTGTCCCCCTTCCCTTCCTTTGTGTGTGTGTGTGTGTGTGTGTGTGTGTGTGCTCGGGCGTGTGCTCATGCTGTGTGTTCCACTGTGCCTCCGCTTCCTGTGTGCCTGCTGTGTGTGGTACCTGTCCGGCTCTTCTCCCTCTCCCACTTCCCTTCCTGTTTCCCTTGTGTGGGCGTTCCCTTTGTGCCTTTTGGCTTTGTTTGCCCTCAGGCTGCCATGTCTGTGTCCCACCCCTGCCCAGTGGCTTCTGGGTGTTTTTACCACAGCTGGGAATCGGCATCACTTCTGTTGGGCTGCCCCGGGCCTTGATCTGGTGGCCTGATTCCCAGCCGTGGTCCCGGTCCGATCATGTCTGTTTGGGGCTTTTATTTGCCCCGGGGGGTGGTTGTTTTGTTCACCCCCATCGGGAATTCACTGTGGTGAACAGGCCGCCCGTAACGTCTGAAAACACCCACAGTCTACTTGTGTTTTAACTACTTTGAATAACTTGGTGTCTTCTGCAAATTTGATCACCTCACACTTAACACCCTTTTCCAAATCATTAATGAATACATTAAACAGCACCGGTCCCAATACAGATCCCTGAAGCACAACACTTTTTACATCTCTCCATTGTGAAAACTGACCATTTAGTCCTACCCTTTGCTTTCTATCTTTTAACCATGTGCATTACTGGGATGAATATGGTCCTGGGTGCACTCCTCCAGCAGCCACTCTCTGGTTCAAACTCTAGATGCAGACCTCTAGCGACTGTTAGTATCTCTCTCTCTGCTGCTGGCTCATCCCTCCATCTGTGATCTCTTCCACCTTACACGTTCACCTGGGCACCATCTCCATACTGGATGCTGCCCCTGTGCAGGCTCTATCCCCCTTTAGACTGTTGGCATGGTGGCCAGCACTGGGGTGACCCACATTCTCCACCACTTTGTCACAGGGTGCGGCTCCCTGGGGTAAGTCTCTGCAGGACTAGGCCCAAATAGTCACCATCTCTTAGGGAATTAGATTTCTTTCCAAGTCTTTATTTACATATACTTATAAAGAAGTCTCAGGTGTTTGGTGAGAGAGATGGGTATGGATGGGATAGGGTTAGTGGGGAATTAATGGTTTTATTGTTATTTGTTTTAAGTTGTGTATATTTTATGCTTTTATATTGTACACCACCCTGAGTTGCCTTTGGCAGGAGAGGGCAGGATAAGAATTTTTTCATAATAAATAAATAAATAAAATAAAATAATACTGGGAAGCAGCCCTCAAGCAATCCACGTCTGTATCTAACCCCTAGCTCTACCAGACACAATTCTCTGGCTGGTTCCATATACCAAGTCTTTTCACCACTGCTGATTTACTATTATCCTTCTTCAGGACCGTCATCAGAAGTCCTACTGAAGATCCCACAGAGGTGTTCTCCCTCTGCATCCAGGCACAAACCTCTTTTCTTGATTCTGGCTCTTATATGGCTGAGTATGGCTACACTCGCAGCTTCTCAGCTCTTAAAGGAGCCAGAACCATTATCCAGTCTTTATCCTGCATTCAGCCCTGTATTCAGCTCAGGTTTGCTCCTTTCTACAGGGCTGGCTCCACCATGCCTGTACTTAGCCCTCAAGCTGGTGTTCTCTTGTCCTCTTAAAGAGGTCACAGTTCTTACTGACTGCACTCTGCTACATGTTTTTTTTTTCCTTCTGATTATTGATTCTTGCTAAAAACTAATCGAGAACCATGATTCTTGATGAGAATCAAGATTGAGTTTCAGCCCTAGTATAGGATTGAGGCTGAGGACTCTATATTGTAAATGATTACAAAACAATACAAAACACTGAAAATGACTCTTGTGAAATCTATACATGTATCTACTTCAACATCTCTCCCGTGCAGGAGTATGGTTGCTGCATGTAAGTAAGCAAAACAAACTACTAGCAGTGTAGCCCTTGCCTAGCAAGGTTGACTTTCTTTGAATGAGGAATGATAAATGAAGATGTGTGGAGTATAATTTAGAATATTAGGTCGCATCCAGGACCTCAGATTTGGTTGGAAGGAGTATTTGTCAGGCGCCTTCCCACTCAAGTTCCTCCTGAGGTAAGGACCTATGGTCTTTGTGTAATATGTATATCAGAACATATACACCAATCTTATCTGGTGTATATGTTCTGATGCGCTGTGTGTGCATGCACTAGGAAAAAGATTGATGTAAGAAAAGAAAAGCTAAAAATTAAAAAATGAGTACTATTCAAAACTGAAGCAAGTCCCAATATAAACTGGATTTTTCTGACTGTACCTATTTATTTACACAATTAATGTAACATTTTCTAACTACTTTGCTCTGCAAGGATTCTATTATTCTGTCCCATGTAAGTTATGTTGCAAACTCAAGATGGAGAATGCTAAACAAAGTAGCAAACAACAACCCTGAACTAGGTCAGTGTTCTGCTCAGAGACAGCAGTGCAGGCCAATCCCCACCATACGAATGCCCATCTAAGTATTATTTATTTATTTATTTATTTAAACCGACTCTTTCTACTCATTAAAATCAGCATGGGTTGGCTTTAGAGGAAATGGGAGGGGGATGAAACACAGAAAACTTCTTTGTAGCACTATAGCTCATGCATTTAATTGTTAATCTCAGTATATTCTGCTTTAGATGGACCCAGTGGGTTCCCCTGGCCATGGTCTGTTTGTGCATTGCCTTCCCACACCATAGCGTTGTGGGTGGATTGCCTGAGGCTCTAGCCTGTCACCTGCAATTCTATTGGGTTGCCAGACAAAGGCTGGCTGGGAATGGAGCTGCAGCAATGGTCTGACAAGTAGACAAACAGCAACTCCAATCTGGGCTGCAGCTCCAGGTTTGGCCAGTCTGCTCCACTGGCAGCACTCCGGGATGTTCCAGAGCCCTGCAACTGGAGCTTCCCCGAAGCAGGTTCAGCCTGCTCCACTCCAACATCTGGTGGGTCAGCTTCAGACAGTCTGGCCAGACAGGTGGTGTGGCGGGCTTGCTCTGCTGCCCCCAGATCTGCGCTCTGTCCATTTACACCCATTTTGATACCTACAATATGGAACCCTGTTATGTGCAAGGAGTACAAGGGATACTCTTTTCATTTGTCAAATCTAGCATGTCTTGAAAAACAAGTGATTAAAACCTTTTAATTTGAAATAAACCAACAACGTTGTGTGCTGTTTGTAGTGGGGCAGGGAAAGAAAGGTCTGCATAGTGTCCAGAAAGAGTAAGAAGGTGTGGGTGACAGTGAGGCTTACCTTGTGCTAGGGCTCACTTCTGACAGCTCATTCAGAACTTGTCAAAACTGTCTTTCTGTCAGGCCCCCTCACACCTTGAGCTTGCCTCTGGATCCACCTGACGGCTCCTCTGCTCCAGCAATGACAAACATACCCAGACTACTGACAGGATTTCTGTTTTGTACATACGACAGACCTGCATGAATAAGAAGTGGGGTGGAACAGTGTTTGGGTCTGTGTTTCTGTCATGGGTGCCCTGCCCTGCTCTTGGTCCTGTTTCCTGTACCTGGAATGTCACATTCAAACGCATGTTGACCAGAATGTTACTTTAAATATTACGAGACAAAGGAACCCTCCTGCAACTTAGAATTCAAATTTAAGATAGAATAATTAATCTCTTTTAAGGTTTAAAATATTTATGCTTTGGTTCTGGTTATTTGTGTTGTGTTTCTGGCATACTGCAATAGTAGCCTTCTCAATCTAAGGCTGCTTTTAGACATGCGCGGTGCACACGCCGCATAAAATCATGCCTCGTGTAAATATCCCACAAGCGGGATTTAGACATAACATTTCACGCGTTAAAGCCAGTCACGCGTTCTTTTAAAGCCATGAATTAAATACCTCGATGTCGAGGTATTTAATTCATGGCTTTAAAAGAATGCGCGGCCAGCTTTAATGCTTGAAATGTCACATCTAAATTTCACACGTGGGATATTTACACGCAGTGTGAGTTTATGTGGTGTGTGCGCCGCACGTGTCTAAAAGTGGCCCAAGTAAAAACAAGTATTTGGACTTTCGCAGAAGAGCGGTATGCATCACTGATATTTGTTCCATCTCAATTTCGAAAAGTTTGGATAAGAGTCTTTTCTTTGGTATTATATCTCCGGAACTCCTGAATCTTAAAATGTACCCATCACTATTATGGGGATATTCATGACAGCAACAAGTATGAAGGACACACTGTAATAATAGGTATGAATGGACCTTTGGAGAGTTCAGAGTCAAATCTATACCCAAACTTTACGGATTGAGCCCATTTCTGGTTGAATTCTAAAGAATATCCATGAACAAGAAGTTGCTGTGAATTTACTATACTATAAAGTTAAAATATTATCTTGGTAAGTATATGAGATTCATTTTTCTCAACCTAAGAAAAAAGAGATTGCCAGAGGATTTCCTAGGTTAGTATAGCTAAGTAGGGTTTTCTGCTAATTTTTATAATAAAGGATAGATTTATCTACTCTGCTTTCCACAAAGACTTTTTCATTTGTATTTAATTCAGACAACAAGAAGTGTGTTTTCACATATGGAGACCTTGCTTTCTAATTAGAACACAGTCTTTTATTGAAAACAAGAATTCACATAAACACATTGTAATCTAAACTTGGTGCATTCAAGAGGTCCTTTGCATCTGCCACAGTATTTATTGACACATAAGATAACAACTTTAAAAGATGTGGAATTAATTTATTCAGTACCTCTTTGTTATTATTTATAGTACTTGTTTGCTATTTAAGAGAGCAAATGGAAATGTCTCCTGAAGGGTTCAGTGGTTCAGGTACAATTATAGTTTACAAAGCACACACACAATCAACTGAGATAAAGGTCTTTTATTTTTAATTATTTTAAATATAATTCTCATAATTGTAAGCATGAGAAAGAGGAGACAGCTGGATCCAAGCCCCAAGAGAGGAGGA
The DNA here is from genome assembly GCA_003113815.1 of Sphenodon punctatus. Lineage (NCBI taxonomy): Eukaryota > Metazoa > Chordata > Lepidosauria > Sphenodontia > Sphenodontidae > Sphenodon > Sphenodon punctatus. The sequence goes on along the minus strand of QEPC01001717.1, from coordinate 4,826,427 downwards.
TCCAAGAGATCTCGCTGGATCCAAGAGAGGAGAAAACAAAGAGAGTAAGTGAAAATGAAAGTTCTATGCAAAATGGAAAAGGTTCTCTTGCTTGCTTCCACTTCTTACAGTTCCAGAGGTTGTGCTGCAGGGGTTGAAGAAGAGGAGGGAGTTAAGGTTATGAGAGAGGCCCTGTAAAAAATTGTGTGACCTCAGGTAAATTCAAGGCAGCATATTGGGGAAAGTAAGTATGTATCACATTTTACAGTCCTGTGATGCTGACAAGATTTTGTTTGAAAGTGAATCAAGCAGTTCCCCCACTAGTGTCCAGCAGGAGCTTAGAGCTGCTTGTTCCTCCCACTCAGGAAGGGATGTGGGACTGATGGGCTGACAACTCTCTTTCCCCAGTGAGGAAGTGGTCTTGAGCTCTGACTCCCCACCCCCAACCAGGAAGGGAGGCAGGACTAAGGGACAACAGATCTCCTTCCCAGCCAGGGAAGTGTCTTGGGGCTGCTGGGTTGGCCGATTTGCTTGGAGTCTCTGAAATTCATAGGAGCATTAAGTAAGCAATGCTGTCTTGTACAGGACCATCAGGGGTTCAACCAACCAACCAACCAACCAAGAGTTTACAAAGGCCTTTTTTACACAGATGCTCACCTCCACCGAGTGTGTAGGTGGGTGGGTGGGTGTGCAGTGGCATCCATGCGCATGCTGCGGCGGTGGGTGGGTGGATGGGTGTGCATTCATGGAAACACTATGGGCGGTGGGTGGGGGCTCCCAGCACACACCACCTCCACCCATCACCCACACCCGGAGCCATCCGACAAAATGGAGTAGACTCCATGGGTGGAGGTGGTTGGAGATGGGTGTGTGCCTGTGAGATAGGGAGCACACCCACCTCCACCCACTGCTGGTGCACACCCATCCTCCCACCCAGCAGTGCTGTGAAAATGGCCAAAGAAACAAGATTTTCCCCCCAATTGCATTGGTAAGATTATACTTTTCTACTGAATTAAAAAGGCCAAGGTAATCAGGAGCCATTCCAGTTGTAAGAAGGTATTTTTAAAATGGTTACAATTAGTTTACAAAGCTATAGTTTACCTATCTGTAACTATTAATTTGTACAGTGACAGGTACACTGCTGCAATAATAATAATAATAATAATAATAATAATAATAATAATAATAAATAAATTAATAATGAATAGTAAATTAATAAAAAGGCTATTATAAATTCTAAGAATTTTATTCCTCTCTGTACTGTGCCTAGTACCCTTTTGACTCAGACAAAACAAACTAAAAATTCAAAATTGTAATGGTCAAAGAATTTCCCCCTATTTTCATCGCCTACTATGCTTGTTTGAAACAAGCCCATGAACGGCCATTCGTAGGCCATTCGTGGGCTTGTTAGGCAGACAAGGGGGAAGAGGGTGTTGGTTTGTTGTTTAAAATTGTTTTAAGCTGATGGCATGTGGGTGGGGGAATGGGTTAAGGCAGGTTTGGGAGAAGAAAGGGTTTTGTGATGACCCCCCTGTGAAAGAGGGCATGTGAGCTGGTGGGATGTAAGGGGGGGGATGTCCTGGACCCCTGTGAGAGGGGGAGAATGGGGAGATGGGAGAGGAAAGTTGGGAGTGCCCTCCCCCCCCCCGGTGAGAGAGGGGGTGTGGGTATCAGGGAAGGGTGTGGGAGCATGTGTCCTGCCCCTCCAGTGAGAAGTGGGGGGTTGAGACATGAGGAAAGGCAGTGGGGAGGAATGACATGGTCCCCTGGTGAGAGAGGGATATGGGCATGGGAGGAAGGGGTGGAGGTGTTTTCGGGGGTATGGTAGGAGAAGGGGGGTTTCTCTGCCTGCCTGCTGATTCTGCCTCTGGGAGCACTGGGCTTGGGAAACCCACTCTGTCTACCCATCCCCCCATTTTCTTTTGGTCCTTTTATTCACTGTGATCTTGGGGGGGGGGATTGGTAACTCAGAACTGGAGAGGGGAGTCATGTTGAGGATGGGGGGGAGGCAGCTATTGGGATAATTTGGGGCATGGGGACATATGGCGGGGGGGAGGATAGACTATCAGGACCACTGGGAGAGGCACTTCTTGTCTGTTCCCTTGTCAAACTCCCCCTGTCTTGGGACATTTGGGGATTAAGGCTAATACGGCCCCTGATCCTTCACTGTTGCTGCTTAATGCAAGGTCGGTGGCAACTAAGACTTTTATCTTCCATGATGTGATTCAGGATGAGGCCACTGACCTTATATATGCATTGCACAGACCTGGCTGGATGAGGCATCTGGGCCAGTATTGTCCCGAATGTTGCCATCTGAGTACTCGGTGCAGCATCAGTCTTGGCTTGGGGGGCGGGGGGAGAGTGGGGGAGGCAGAGTGGCTGTGATCTGTAAAGACAGCTTGGTCTTTTGGAGGTATTTGGTGCCCAACTTGTCTGATATAGAGTGTGTCCACCTTATTTTGGATTTGGCTGGGGATAGACTGGGAATTTTCTTGGTGTACCAACCACCCCACTGCACGGTTGATTCCCTAACTGCTCTAGCAGAGCTAGTCTTGGAGGTGGTGTTGAAATTGCCTAGACTTATTGTCTTGGGTGATTACAACATACACACCGAGGCCAGTCTTTCAGGGGTGGAGCAGAAGTTCATGGCCACCATGACAACCATGGGCCTATCCCAGATAATATATGGCCCAACACATGAGGTGAGACACACATTAGATTTGATGTTTTTCACTAGCCTGGATACAGGGGTTCTGATTATCAGACGTGTTGTTACCACACCGTTGTCATGGTTGGACCATTACCTTTTGAAACCAAGGTCCCTGTCCTCCTATACCTTCGGAGTGGTGGGCCACTTAGGTTGGTACGCCTTTGTAGGCTAATGGATCTGATTGGTTTCCTGAATTCTCTGTGGGATTTACCTGTTGACCTTAGTGGCTACTCTGTCGATGGCCTGGTCGCTTTGTGGAATGGCATCTTGGCCATGGCCATCACTGGCATCTGCTACCACCACTGTGGCAGCACAGGTCCCCCTAGTATACAGGGGACCTGAGGCGGTTGAAGTGGGAGGGCAGGCAGTTAGAACACAGGTGGCACTCAACTTGTGCTGAAGCCAACCGATGGCAGCATAGATGGCTTTTGAAAGACTATGCCGTGGCTGTGATGGCAGCAAAGAAGGTTTTCTTTTCTGCTATCATAGCATCTGCAAAGTCTCATCCAGTGAAACTGTTCTGGGTGGTGAGGGGCCTGGTTAATCCAGTCTGCCTCTGCTCAGAAATAGAATCATCTAATGCCCGCTGTGACATTTTTATTGATTACTTTGCAGACAAAATCATTCGTATTCACCACAACTTGGGTGCTGTGTGCTTGGCTGCATTTCATCTGTGGAATCAGACTTTGGGGCTATGGAAGCTCAGTCTTGTCCTGTTTATTTGGATCAGTTTCAATCGGTATCACCTACCAATGTGGGAGAGTTGCTTGGAGCGATGAGGGCAACAAGTTGTGAATTAGATCCTTGTCTGTCCTGGCTGGTGAAAGCTAGTCAGAAGACATTGTGACCATTGCTGGTTGGGATTGTCAGTGCCTCCGTTTGGGAGGATAGAGTGTCAGGTACCCTTGATCTGCGTTGTCTGGCCCCTGCTTAAGGAACCATCTTTGGACGCTGACTCTCCGACTAGCTGTCTGACTGTCTCTAACCTTCCTTTTCTAGGCTTATCTTGATGTCATCAGATTTCTGGACCTGTTTCAGTCAGGTTTTCATCCTGGGTATGGCACAGAAACTGTGCTTGTGGCCTTGGTTGATGACCTATGCCTGGAGATTGACAAGGGGAATTCTACCCCGTTGATATTAGATCTTTTAGCAGCCTTTGATACCATTGATCATGAGTTGTTGTTGACACAACTGCGGGACATGGCTGGGGTATGCAGGACTGCTCTTGAGTGGTTCCACTCTTTCCTGTTGGGGAGCTCCCAGAGAGTGGTGATGAGCAATTTTTATTGTCCTCTCAGGACCTGTCCTGTGGGGTCCTGCAGGGTTCTAGTCTCTCTCCCGTCATGTTCAATGTGTATATGAGACCATTGGGTGATGTCATTTGGAGGTTTGGGGTGAAGTGCCATCAGTATGCTGATGACACCCAGCTCTGCTTATCTTTTTCTTCTGACTCAGGCCCTGCAGTCTCAGTGCTTACCCAATGCCCTGGCTGCTGTTGGGAACTGGATGAGGGTGAGCCAACTGAGGCTGAATCCAGACAACTGTTATTTATGGAGTCCAGCCCCCTCTGGTCAATCAGATTCACAGCCTTGGAGTGCTTCTGAATCCTCTGCTGTGCCTAGATTGTCAGGTTGCAGTGGTGGCCAGGAGCACTTTTCACCAACTTCATCTGGTAATGAAGTTGAAGAAAGAAAAGATACAGCTTTTCTTTCTGATTTGGATCTGGCCACTGTCATCCATACTACCACCTCCTCAAGGCTAAATTATTGCAATGTGCTCTGCCCTTGATGACTGTTTAGAAGCTGAAGCTGATTTGAATGCGGTGGCTCACCTCCTTTTGGGGATGAGGCACCAGGAGCATATTACACCAGTCCTCTGAAGTCTGCACTGACTTCTTATAGTTTTCTGGGTACAATTAAAGGTGCTGGTTTTGACCTTTAAAGTCCTAAACAGTCTGGGCCCCGCATATCTGAAAGACCTGTCCTTCCAAGCCCCGCTGTGGCCCCTACAGTCTTCCAGGAGCACCTCCCTGTGGGTATCATCTGTTAGCCTTGTTCATACAACAAGGGCTCACAGAGAGACATTCTTGGTTGCTTCCCTGATGCTTTGGAATTCCCTTCCCTGGAGGTTCATTTGAGCCCAAGCGATGCAAGACATATTTATTTGAAAAGGCATTTGGTGGGCGGGGATTGGCATGGTTTGGACGCTTGGGAAGGGGGTGGTGGTATTGGGTGGGTTTGTGGAGGGTTGTGGTAGGGTTGGGATTTTTTGTATTTGTATGATTTGTAAGCCTCCCTGAGCCTCGGGGTGGTGGTGGTGGTGGTGGTGGTGGTAATAAGTTTAAATAAATAAATATTTCAGTCTAAGGCCCTTTTTACATGGGACTCTCCTACTCATAAACACACAGAAATCTGTGTGTTCACAAGTGGGAGTGGCCTGTGTGAAGGACACAGCGTGTATACGCAGTGAGTAGGGGTGCGTACGTGCTCCCGCCTAACCTGCATCCCCATGCACCCCCAACTCATCCCCATGCATGGAGCAACTGGGGAAAATGGCGGTTGCTCCATGTGTGTGGATGCGTGGGGGATGTGTGTGCACCCGTATGCACACCCGCCCACCCGCCGTGCATGAACTGGTGCACTCATGGACACACACACACACCCATTCTGTGGGGGCTGTGTAAAAAAGGCCTAATTCTGAAATGGGAATTTCAGTCATTTCCTCCTAAATCACCCACGAGCTCTATTAACAACTTAATAATGTAATTTTGGTGGGCTAATTTGTTTTATTTTATCCTATAAAATGCAATGGAGTCCTCAAATGAAGAGTTTAGCTGTTTTTTTTTTTAAAAAGAGCTGTGAGAAGACTTCAAAGGAACGTGCCACAAAACATTTCAAACCTCTGTAGATTGAAAGGTTCTCACTTCTCCCTGAGACTGAATTTTTGCAGGTTCATAAAAGAAAATTATGAACTATCATATCAAAGACTGTAGAAGGAGCCTTTAATCTGTGGGCCATCACATTGTACAATAGCTCTGTATGCTAGAAAGACAATGTTTTTATTGCATGAGACCATCAGGCATTAATCTAAACTAAGTAACTCAATTTAATTCTTTTAAAAATACCCCATGAACTTAGTTTAAGTTATGAATTAATTGGGCCTGATTCTTTTTATAGTTACACTACCTTTATATCTTGCTAGTGCTACCACTGTAAAAGACTGGAACCCCATTCTCTTCCCCTTTCATTCTAAAAAACAAAAGCCACTTGAAGTTGGAATTGTGCCAAAAATCACTTGAAACCAGATGACTCCCACCCACCCCAATGGAATTTGAGAAAGATTCTAACTGGCTTTGTTCAAAACTTGATTTTTAAAATAAAATTAAAAAACAATGCTTGTTTCTAGTCGAGTGCTTCTTTGCTCATGTTCAGTTCTGATCCATTTTTTAAACTGCTTAGTTAAAAACTATTATCGAATAGAAGTCTTTGTAAGTGAATATCTAAGCTAACTAAAAGAGGGTTAGCAGGTGGCTCTTCACAGTAATATTGTTTAGTCACTACATGATTCAAAGAGGATACTGCAGCACTTGAAAGAAAAACCCTTTCATGATACACTTTATATTATATCAAGGGCAAACAGGTATGAGCTCTGTTTGAGGCATAAATGGCTTGAATTCTAAATATCTAAGAAGGAATTTGGTATCGGTATGAAATCTGTAATAGTAAAGGGTGGTTTCAGAGAGACAGGGAGCCCGCCAGAGCCTGCAGCTCCTCTATGGGCCCACCCCCACAACCATCACTCACCGGCTCCATCCAGGGCCACTTCACACAGACCAGAGGTGTCCCCTGGCTGCATCTACCTGCGTGACACCCTCCCTCTTCCCACCATAAAGTTTCAGGTCGCTGTCTGCAACTCTATGGTGCTGAACATGGCAACAGACAAACGGGCGTGGAGGTGCTCCATGGGTCCTACCCAACAGATTTATTTAGATTTATATCCCGCCCTATCCCCTGAGACTCAGGGCGGTTTACAATAAATATATAAAATACAAATATAAAATAAATAATTAAAACCCCACAAAACTAAAAACAACCCCATCATCCTCCCCACAATCTGTCCCTGCCCATTGAATGCCTGGCCAAATAAAAAGGTCTTACACTGCCTCAGGAAGACACTCAAACTAGGGCTCAGGTGAGCCTCCAAGGGAAGGGAGTTCCAAAGCTGCGGGGAAGCCACTGGGCATCTCAAGAACAGCCCTTCCACCGCATGTGCAAAAAAGGGTGGGGGGCTTTTATTCACCTGGCTGTCTTTATGAATCCAGGAGGATTGCTCCAGCCACTGGATCTTGCTGCTGGGTCCCTCCCCAATCAGCTTCTCTACAGGGAATGGGAGAGCCTTGGAGGAGGAGGCAAAAAATAATTTTAAAAATCACTGCTCATGCTCAAAATAACTGCTTGGCTTCTCTGCATTGATACCATTATAGAAGGTGGCAGACAATCTGCACATGCTTACACTGGCTGCCATTTTCTAAAGTGACACTGACAATGCCAGCACCATTTTGGAAAAGGGCTGCCCATGCTCAGAATGGCCCTGTCGACCATTTGAGCATGCACAGTGATTTATTTATTTTTTTTAAAAAGCAAACTTTGCCTCCTCCTTGGAGCCGTCACCTGTTTGCCTGCAGAGAAGCCAAACAGGGAGAGACACAGCAGTGATCCCTAGTGGTTGGAGCAGTCCCTCTGGACTTGGAAAGGTAGCCAGGTGAGTAAAAAGGGACCTTGTTTTTTCTTTGCAAGTGCGGGGAGAGGGTTCGGTTGGGTTTTTTCAAGCCGTCTCATGAGATCTCAAACCGCTAGTTCTCAATTCTTGCAAGATTCTCACCAGAATAATTTTTATTCTTGTTTCAGCCCTACCTGCAACTTCCATTCTTTTTCTGTGTAAAGTGTCACCATGGTCATTTACTTGTCTCCTCTCCTGACAAGGGAAACACAAAATGTACATCAGACCCTAGATGAAAATGTTCCTGTAAATTAGGAGGTTGTAAAACCTGTTCTTTGAACTGGTTTGGGGTCTTGGGTGGAAAATTACCATTGCTAGTTTCAAAGGTTATTATTATATCCAAGATTGTGCCTATAAGCTTTGAATTGGCAAAAGGCCTTGGCTCAAGTTCTAGATCCAGAGCGTACAAGACTATATAGACTTGATAACGTTGGGATAGTATAAAGAAAGTCTGCCTTGAATCTTGCAGACTTGGGTGTGTCAATACCAAACATCAGGGAAAGATTGTGAAGCAGATAGAGGAATCCATAGAAGAAGAATTATTAAAGGGACTATTATTCCCTCAGCTGCATCCTAAATATCAGAAATAGTCAACAGAGGAGCCATGAGAAAACTAAGTGGACATGGGAAGAATGCCGAGGCATATCTAGAGTGTAAGATATCAGTTCTTCTACTGTGTGTGTTTGAATGGATACATGAAATAAAACTGTCCTCATTTGGATTGTGACTATAACGAGATATGGAGTGTGCCTCGAATAACAAGGTACAAGAAGATGTGACTCTGTATGGCTACCTCTTGGCCACCTCTGGCCTATACAAATAGTCTCCTGTTCAGTCAGAACAAGGCTCTGAAACACCATCTATTCAAAAAAGAAAACTATACATTTACTAAAAGAATAATTGTGTGCCCCCACTACCCCATACATAAGCCCACTCAAACATTATGAACAAGGAAAAATCAAGACTAAGTTCCTTCCAGAAGCTTACTTGTAGTGGCACACCTTATGAGCATGATCTTTTATTCCTGAAACCCCTTCTAGCTGAATTGCCCCCTTTATTTAGAGTTTGGCTGCACACCAGACTTGTTTAGGGATGGAAGTTCATTCTTGTGTGTGTGTGTGTGTGTGTGTGTCAGTCTGTCAGGGTTCAGTCTGTTTGTAACTACATCTGCCTAGCTTCCTGATTGGCCCCAGCCTGCTTAGAAGGTGGGCTGGGAAGCACGGGGGGGAAGCTGGTGGAGCATCTGTGCTACTCCCTGCTGCTGGGGTCTGGCCCACACCCTTGGATTCATTGCTGCTCACTGCTCATGTTGTGTCGTTCCTTGTTACTCGGTTGCTTATTTTTCCTTTACTTTGTTTAGCTTGCCTTCACCTTCTTCTTCCTGTGTTAATAGTATTTCCTTCCCACATTCACTTCCCAGCCTCCTCTTATAGTTTACTAGCCTTGTCCTCTTTTAGCTGCTTCTGCTCTGTGTCCTCTCTCTCCCTATTTGTGCAACTGTTCCCTTTTAGGCTTGATCTTTGTTCCCTTCTAGTCCTAGACGTGCATAATGTTTTGTTTCCTTCCATAGCTCCCCAGAGTTCCCAGAGAGTCTTGCTTGTTATTTTGCTTCATGCCTGACTCCTTTCATAGCAAGTGTCTTGCTTGTTCCCTGTTTAGTGCCTTGTTGCCTTTCATAGATCACCAGAATCCCTATAGCACCTTGTCTCCCACCATAGCTCCCCAGTGTTTCCACAGTGAGTGTTTTAGACAAGTGCCTCCCTACCAATTACCCACCCAACATGCATGTTGCCCTTTTTACATGAGACACTCCCATCCATGTGTGGGAGCACCTCGTGTAAATGTGGAGGTGCATGGGTGCAGCAAAAACGCAGGTTGCTCCGTGCATGGGGATGCATGGGGGACAGGTGTGCACCGTCTGCACTCGCACCCCCGTGTTGCCCCTGCTGCGGCACGCGTATGGACTCTCCCCCCCCTCCCACCCCCCCAGCAGCAGTCTGTGTAAAAAGGTCCTACATGATGGGTAATGGGTGGGGAGGCAGTTGTCTAAAAACACCCAGTGTCTTGCCATATAACTTGTTCCCTTCCTTAGTTTCCTATCTTTGTATAAAACCTTTCTAACCTAGGGTACCTTCCAGAACTCCCCAGGCCTTCACTGTTACTGTTGATCCTTCCTTCTTCCTAGCTTTGACCCTTTGCTTTGTATATGTTGTGCCCCCCCCCCCCCAATGTATACTTTCCCCAATAGGTCTTGTTCTTAGTCCTCGGAGTTTTGTTGTCTGTTTGATGTTCTCTCCCATTCCTTACAGTTTTACTGCTCCCTCACCTGGAATACTTGTTATCTATGTGGTGTTCTCTAGTTGAGGGTTTTCTCTCCCCTCTCTTGTTATCTCTGTCAAACTAGCTCTCCTTTCTCTTCTTCTGCTTGAGTCTCCCTCTGCTTCTGGCAGGTTTCTACCTCAGAGAGAATTGTATTCCCTGCCTACTATTGAGGTGGTTCTCTAGGATGATCTCTGGCCTTAGTCTTATGACTTCAGTGCTATCTCATTCTGAGGAAACCATGACCACATGGCTTCTGTTCAAGTGTCTGTTTCTTCAGGGGATTTGGGGAGTGTGCATACGTGGTCCTATCTGTCTCAAGCCCCTTCTTCTTTGCAGAGTTTGTGCCAGGTCCCCTCTGCAGGTTCATGACATGGTGTCATTGAGAATGCCGGTTCTCAGCCAAGAACAAACCAAGACCCAGTCGTCTCGGTTTAATTCTCAACAGGAACAATTTAAAGGAGGGGGAAAAAACAAATTGCACTGCCCATCCAGGAAATCAAGCTCTGCATCCTGTGCAGCTTTGCCAGCAAACTCACGCAGGGGAGCCTTTCAGACCGGCTGATCCCCGCGCATATTCGGGATGCGCATCTGCCCCCCCACCCCCCGGCAGCTCAAATATGCATTATCTGAAAGTGGCCTTGTTGTTGGGATTGTTATGATGCTTACACACAGCAGCCAAACACATGCTTATGGGGTTTGAACACCAGATCTTTGTTATGTCTAAAGACACCCTAAAGTGGCCCTACAATCTTCTGGAACTCTGGAGCAGACGTTCCATCCACCCCTTCTTGCCTCCACACTCCAAAACCTTCCAAGGATGAGTCTTTAAACAGAGCGTCTGGAATCACAAGGCTTACCAGATTTTTCTCCCTCACTGCATTCTGGTAACTGTAGTTCTTGCAGTGGCTAATCTATTTGTTTCAGTTGGGAGTATGTCTTCCCGGAAAACAGGCAACACCATTCATAGAACCATAAGATTCTGAGGTACTTACTTTGGGACTGACCTACAACCAGTTCTTTCTCTGTGCTGGTCCCCTCCAGCATCCTAAACCTACCTACCAGGGCTACTAGTCCCCAGCCCAGAGTAAAACAAGTTTGAAGATCACAGTCCTAGGTCCATCAAGGCAGGAGCTGCCAGAAGAGCAAGCTCAGCTCACTCATTAACTTTCTTGCTTGTACTGGTGCTTTTTGTTTCCCTGCATCCAGTACAAATGACTCCCTGGTGGGCAGAGCTAGTAGATAAGGCAGGGAGTATGTTGTCCTTCAAAATACTTAACCCTGAGTATGCTTAGCTTTCTTATTTTCCCCAAACTCAAAGCCCAACTAGAAGAATTCTTGGACTCAAAAATATCTTTTTCATATCTTATTAAAATGCTAAAAAGTTGCCACATGAAAGTAATTTATAAAAAGATATAGATACGGACTACAAAATTGTATCTTTTCCTGACCGGATACAAAAAAAGAGTAAAGATACTGGTATCGTTTTACTTCAGGAAAGATACTACCCTAGTACCCAGTATTGCAGACTGGTAAAAACTAGACTTGGATTTGATGTCCGGAACTGGATTCGAACCAAGATTATATGATTATTTGAACCAATATTTCATGTATTTGTGGTAATATGCAGCTGCTATTTTATCAGCTTCAGCGTAGTTCTAAGCAGGTCAGGAAATGTCTATTGAACCAGCTGATAGTTTCATAATGCATGTGCGGCATTTCTCTGGGTCAGAGGCACGCAAGTGTATGTCATGCGTGCAAGCCCCAGGAGGACCTAGATCATGAATGATTTGAAAATATCAGTCAGCAAGACAGAATTTCTGAAGCTTTCAGAAACACCACCATAAAGGAAGCCTGTTTTCAGACAGAAAATACAGTAATTATTTACATTTGTGTGACACCTTCCATCTAAGCATCTTAAATGCTTTATAAATATCTCATTTCTATAGGAGTGGAAAGTGAGGCCCCTGGCATACAGCGACTCAGGGAAACAGCAGGAACTTATAGGTTCTTATGCCTATTCCGCAGCTATTAGGGGATCACATTATCCCCATTGGATTATTTAGGAATTTTGCTGGGCATGGAAGGACTTGACCTTTGTTGGTTCAGAATTTGGACAGAAAGAAATAGCTGCCAAACTGACTCACTATCACTTACCCTATATTTCCAAAGCTGAAACTCCACTTATTATTCTGCTGCAGTGTGAAATTTGGAAGGTACAATAATGGGAAGGTAAAAGTTATAATTAATGCAAATGTTAATAGCAATGAATTCTATTTTTTTCCCTCAAACGTTGGAATGAGTAATGAAGAATACATGAGAAAAAGCAGAGACAGTAGGTTTTGTTTTATGTTAGTTTCATTGAAGAAAAGTTAAAACCCTTTTGGTCTGCTCCCTTTCTGAATTAGGCTTTCAATTCCTTTCCATATGACTGATACTGAAGCTTGCATTCCTTTGTAGCCCAGCCCTTGCGTTCTCATTTTAACTAGGTCAGAACACACGTGCCACTTTATAAATGTATTATAAACCTTGCTTTCTGACCTAAATGGATTACAGTTGTTCTTAGTATTCAGGTAATCGGTTGTATAGAGCAAATGGACCACCAACTTTCACTACGCTGTTATTATTTGAGCTATAACTTCTTAGTTTAGCGTATTCAGCAAGTTTAAATGAAGCAAAAAAATGTCTTTTTTGGTCAAAACACAAGAAGAATGCATTCAGACTTCCTATGCAATACATTAAAGAGCAGAATGCAGATTTATTTGTCCAAATACATATAATATATATATTATTATATATTTTATTGTAGTGCAATCATTGCCTGACATCAATTAAATTATCCTATCTATGTTGCAGGGAATTGTGACACATTATCCCCCTTTTACAGTTAAAGGCACAAAGATTGCACTCCTGAAACTCGCATTAACTTTAGTGAATGCAGATTTCACCCAAGGATACTAAAATCAGTCACACCAGAAGCCTTAAGTGTCAGGAAATAAATCCGGCATGAGGGCTTGAATGAGTTTGAATGAGGGCAATGTACTAAGGAGTTTCCTTCCTTAACTGGTAACAAAGGATGCTTTTAAATGAGCAAGGTGGGCAGGGGGGTCCGTGGCTGCTGAGTGGCATGGCTGGGGGAACCCATGCGCACGGTGTGCATGGGGAGCACTTCCCACAGGTGACTCCTTGCATGGCTACCCCAGCCACGGAGGCAGCCTCCATATATGTGGCTGGCCCTGCATGGAGCACTCCTGATTTTATGGAGGTGCTCCATCAGGGGCCATGAGTGGCTGCTGTGTGGTTAAAGGAGCGCTCTCCTCCATGCACCACCTTCACACCAGCAGTTGGATGTGTGGTTGGTGAGGGGGGGCCCTGGATGGACGCATCTCATTTAAAAACACCCTAAGCGTCTAGCAAATGAAATCAAAATCATCATATAAGTCTTCGTTGATTAAAATTCAGTCTGGCTCAATAACAATCAAGATGCTCTTGCACTCTGAGACCTATAACCAATCAGAGCTCCGTGCAGTTTTAGTCTAATTCCTAATGGACAAGTGGGGGGGAAAAATCACAAAAATCATCAACCTAATTGATGCCATTTGGCATCTTGAGTACTAGCTACTGTAGGAGGGCTAGGACTGGAAGGACCAGATTATTCTCTCTCTAAAGAGATGGTCTTTCTAGAAAAAAAAAATAGGTGTACTAATGGTATATTTTTGGAAGTTTGTATTACTTTTGTCATTGTACAGGCACAGTGGGCAGATAGTCTACTTCGGACTAGATTTATGAAACCAGTTAGTGCCAGTTATGTGTCTAAGCTACACCTGTAGGAATTTTAAATAATCATTAGTCTTTCCTAAGATCCTAGGACACTTTATTTCCAAGGGTGTTATGTGCCTAGGATAGGTTTGCAAATGTATATAGTGACAGGCCACCCAGCTGGTGGGAACTCTGGACGTGCATGCAGCCCCTGTCAGTCAGTGAGTTGATGGTGCAATTTGTAGCGGTAGCACGAGCTGTTACTGGGGTTGCTACAAAAGAGCAACCAGAAGCAGGGAAAGGGCAATTGCTACCACTGATCCAGGCACATCACGTTAACATTACACACTGTTGGGCTCCAGCCTCAGCCCTATGGAGAGCTATTTCCTGGAAGGGTAGCAAGGTCCTTGCACTCATGTGGTCTCTTGGTTATGTAAATCTCCTCATTCCTTTTGCTTATTCTCCACTCCTCCCAGAGTGGTCAAACCAATGGGAGCTACTCTGTGTGTTCACCTGCATGTTTGTTCCTCCACTGCCAAATCTTAGCCCGTGATTTTCTTAGGGCGGGTCGGCTGCTGATATGGGATGTGTCCTCCAGGAGACCATCCCAGGCCAAGGCCCATCCACCTGGGCCAATCTGGGCAATTACGGGCCTGTACATCTGTTAGGCCCCACCTATCCCTGCCACAGGGCAAGGTCCATCAGGACCACAGCGCCATTCACAAAAAGTCCAGAATGGTCAATGGAGCATCTGCGTCTAAATGTCCCTCCTCAAGAGACAGGCTGGCACAGTGGCACCCTTAAAGGGAACTGGCAGCAAAGGCAACACCACATTGAGCATACCCAGGTTCCACAGAAACTGTTGCCCAATGCCAGGACTACATCACCACCACCACCACGAGAGCACCCCAAAGGGGAATATGGAGCAGGATGAGGGAAAGGCCAGACTGGTAAGTCAGGGGAGGGGGAGGAGAGGCATAGTAGTCAGTCCATGGTAGGCACACGTTATATGTGGTGAACCTCTATCATCCCAATCACAGGCATCCACGAGCACCCCCAGCTATGACAGGAGAAGCCCCACCCCCACTCATCCAAGGAGAGTCCCCTGGAGTGAAAAGGAGACCTGGGTCTTCATTGGCCTCTGGGGGAATGACAAGGTGCAATGCAACCTGTGCCTAATGCACCAGAATGATTGGATGTTTCAGTGGATCACCACCCAGGTGGTGGACCTGGGACTACAACTGGGACATGAGCCGGTGCCAATTGCAGGCCAAAGATCTGCAGAGGGGCTTCAAGGAGATTCATGAAAATAAACAGAAGAGCCAGGTGCAGGCACCAAACCAAGATCTACATTGGCCTCCCTGAACACTTCCTCTGTATCGATTGTTCCATCACGGCCCCGCAGATCATCTGCACCGGGCTCTTCCAGGGCTGCTTTCAGGTAGGCAGCTCCGAGGAGGAGGAGGTTGGCCCCCATCAAGGACACAGACTTTTGTTTCTGGTCATGTCCCTGACCCTCAGCCAGCCTCTGATTCAGAATATTTGGACACCACCCTCGGGACCCACCTCATCTGCCCCCTCGAGCCAGAGATCCAGGACCCATGAGGTGAAGGGGACAGGGGACCCAGCACTCAAGGGGAGCAGTAAGTGAATGCACTGTAGGGGGCTGGGGGGGGCGGAATGGGTGAACCAGTCATAGGATGGAGCAGTAAGGTAATGCTAGTCACCAGCATGGCTCCCATTATTTGCTCCGTTTATGATTATATTATTATTTTTTAATGATTATTATTTATTATTAAGCATTTATATAGCATCAGCAATGTACCTGGCACTTTACAATTGTAAGAAAGAGACACAGTCCCTGCCCCAGCGGGCTTATAATCTAAAAGAGACAAGGGGGTGGGGAGACAAAGGGTGGGGAAAACAGATTAAGAGACAAGGATACATGAACTCGTGAGGTCTCACTCCATGTCAGGTGCACGTGCTTGGCTTAGTTACAAAGGTGTAGTTACTCATTTAATGTTACATTAGATACTATGATTCAGGATAAGTCAGCAATGGGGCAAGGGGAACAAGGAGTCAGGGAAAGCTTGATGGAAGAGGTGGGTTTTGAGGAGGGATTTGGAGGGAGGAAGCTGAGCGAATGTGTTCAGGGAGGGAGTTCCAAGCATGGGGGGCTACCAGGGAAAAGGGGCAGATGAGTTCTGAGGAGCAGGGGAGCCATGAGCAGGCAAGGGTAGTGGCAGAGGAGGAGCAGAGCTCCCAGACAGAAGTGTAGCTGGAAATGAGTGCTGAGAGACAGGGGGGAGCAAGGCCATGAAGAACCTTGTAGTTCACAGGTGTTCACAGGTACCTGAGAGGCCAAAGGGGAGCAACCCAAGGAGGCACCCCTTAAGGAAGCTAGGCGAAGCAAACAGGTGGGATGGTACCATGGTGGGTCAGGGAGGCTGACATGCTAGACAGGCAGGCATGGAGGGAAGGGGACACTGTGGAAGCCAAGGCAACAGCCATGGGAAATGGGGGCAAACACCAGTTCAGGAGGACGGAAGTAGTGCGACTCCAACTAATGGGTCTCTTCTCTGTCCTGCCACAGGTCTTCCAGCAGGAGGGCTAGCAGCACCTTTGAGACCAGCAGTAGGCATAAACCTGGTGGTGCAGGAAGGATATGGCCCAGCAGCTGCTGGATGAGACCATGTGCTGGGCGGAAGAGATCCAGGATGCCATCCAGGGGCTGGCAGAAGACCACTGGCATTCCCTGCGGTAGTCAACCACCCAACACAGGGACCTCCATGTTAAGGGCCACAGGGATCACCAGATGGAGAGGCAGGAATGGGACTGCCATATGCAGCAGATGAGGGGTTTGTAGGGTCCATGGAAAGGGAAGGCCATGGGCTCAGGAACATCATGGAGCAGTCCCTTGGGATGCAGCGTGCCCTCCTACACTATGTGGCCACTGTATGTTATGCTATAACTGCTGCATTGGGGCAGGCCCCTGTTTTCGACCACCCCCCTGAGCTGTCACCATTCCTGCCCCCCCAAGATCTTGACCACCCAACTGGGTCTCAGCTACAGGGCCAGAGGCTCAGTTTCTCTACGACTTCCCAGGAACAACCAGACCCACAGGTCTAACCCTTCACCAGCTGCTCAAACATCCTGCTACCTGCTTCAGCTGGGCTTTCTGGCACTTATCCAGCTATCATGGAGACCCAGGGGGAGGAGGAAGAGAAGGAGGAGACAAGATTCCCCCTCTGCCCTCTCCCCCAACTGGACCACTGGCCCTGAAGAGAGCATAGGTGGCTGGGGACAGGAGGGGCAGGGACGGGGCAGTGAGGGCAGACATTGCAAAATTTATGTTTCATTTGAAAAGCTTTTCCCGAGTGAATAAACTCTTTTCTGCATTTACTCCTTCCTAATCCTTCCGAGCCAGGAGATACGCAGGAGCCTGGAATGAGTGCCTTGATCAGGCGCTTGAGGTGCACCTTCTTGCAGGGTTGGTAAGGGCTCCCTACTTGCATGAGGAGCTGACTTCAGCCCAGTTCCACACCCTGTATGCGGTCTGGTCTTGCCCAGAGGTTCAGCTTGCACTGGTGAGCGGGGATACTTTTAGACGCTCACTTTATGGTAGCTCCGCATATGTGTGAAAGGGGCTACCGGTAGGATGGATATCAATGGGGGTTTATGCAGAGGGAGCGGGGTTCCCCATGCCTAGCCCCCAGCTGCCATGACCCCCTTGAAACTTTAAGCTATGGACTCCCATCTTGTGTGAGTGATCTCTCTGTGGGGAGGGCACATCCCCACCCAAGTCCCCTGTCACCACAACTTTGAGCTAGTGCCTTCCGTTGTGCGTGAGCAATCTCTCTGTGGGGAAGGGAATTGCCCACGCCTGTCCCCAAGCTGCAGGGGATTCCACTGGAACTTTGAACTATGGACTGCCTGTGTGAGTTATCTACGTTGGAGGGGCAGCAATCCCCATCCCCAGCTGCTGTGACCTCATGGAAACTGTGCCCTATGGACTGCCAGTGTGCGCAATCTGTGATCTGTGGTGTTATGGGTGTGTGGAACGGACTGGACTGACAGTCTGCCAGCGGAACTGGTTGTTTGGGCCAGTGCGGCTGCTTTCATATGTCTCCCTTCTGCTTTCCCCTTTCCTGTGCTCACCATGTGTGTGCCCTTTGCTTCCTACAGCTGGCTTCTGGTAGGTGAAAACTGGTTCTCCCTGTGGCTGGCTGGCACTTCCATGTGCCAGCATGGTTGACAGGGGCTGCTTCTTCGTTCTCCTGGAGTACTGTGGAGGGCAGGTGGGTGCAGCTGCTGTGGCTTCTTTTGCCCACAGTTTGCCATGTCTGAACATCATGGCAGGGGCGGGGCACTGGACGGGGCCAGCCGCCACCTGCACATTTGTTTTGTTCTGCTCCTCTGCCTTCTGGTTACCTTAGGTTGCCCACCATGGTCTTAGACATTTAGGTGGATGGCTGATCACTAGCGAAATATCTAATAGTTCAATACTGTATAATATTATACAGATCTATAATAGCTTAATCATACCCTTAATATCTTGGAGAGAGACACTGGATCAGAATAAAGATACCTGACCAAAATAAAGAGAGTTTCTTTTGTATTTTCTTTATTTGTTTCATAGAAGTCTGGAGTGTGTTATTTATATGTTCATGTTGACTCATCAGTACTACCTAGCCTACTGTTATTTATTACTTCTGCCTAATCAAGACTCACCTGCAGATAGAGTGACTAATGGAAGCCCATGATTCTAAAGTGCCCTTCTTGAGGTCCCCTGGGTATTCCGAGTGGCAACTATGACGAGGGTGTTCTCGCCTCAGTGGCTGCCCCGAGGCTGTGGAACTCCCTCCTGGCAGAGGCCCATGTAGCCTCGGACCTTCCTTCCTTTAGACGTCAATGCAAGACCTGGCTGTTCAACCAGGTTTTTGGTGAGAGAGATGGGTGAGGGAGGTTTTATTATTTTTGTGGGGTGAGTTGGAGTGGAGTTTTTAAACGTGTTTTACTGCTTTTTGACATCCCTTTCCCCATTGTGGGGAGGCTGTGTTTTTCCTCTTTTGTTTCCCCCCTTTTTGTTGCTGTTCTAGTATGTATTTTGTATTTTTTGTATTTTATATTGTAAGCCGACCCAGGTTGCCTTTGGTAGGAGGGCCGGGGTAATAAGTTTTTAAAAATAAATAAATAAATATTGTTCTTCAAAGGTATTTGCTGGACACTGTCTGCATTAACATAATGAACTTCTAACTTTCCACTGGTTATTTCTCCCTGTCTGAGGCCAATAGCTCGTCTGAGCCGAAGACAGTTGACTTTGCAATATGAACTGGACTAATGTTTTAACATTTGAGATAAGTATTTCACTGGCTTATCGCTTGAAGACTGACTTGCCTGTGTGCAAGTATTTGCTGAATGTTCAAAATGAATGAGCCCATGCCTCGTTATACAAATTTTCTATGCACCAGCACTGATTTTTTTCCCCTTGAGATTTGCATTAAGCACAAGGTACAATGTAATGAACCACTAATGAATGTGCAGTCACAGAAGGTCAGCACCATCACTTCACATATAGCACAAGGCTCCTAAATATGAGGGATTATTACTGTTTGATAGCAATAAGCATGCTTCCTACTGAGCAGTCGCGTCAGGTAGTGAAAACTAAAGCCCAAATGGAATCAATAAGTGCCAAAAAGCCCAGCAGAGCAGATTGAGAACAGTGTAGATGGAAGAGGATCACTGGCTCTCTCTATTTGTCTTCTTTACCCCATTTTTTGCTATTTTTTCTATGATTTGCGACTGGTTTGGATAGAAGCATCCTAATCCAAGAGTTATTGAATGCAATACTGATTCCTTTGTGGGGAGATGAAGTGAGTGGATGGTGAAGTGGAGAGTAAGGGAAGGTTATTTGTTCTCTACTTGCCTGCCTTTTTTGTAAACTGCTTTGGACAGGGACTGGCTTCTATTTAGTTTCTATAGTGCCTACCCCAATCTCAGCTGAGCCTTTCAGGAACTTCAGAAATAAACATTGCTTGAACGTTTATTTAAACAAGTGTGCTGTACTGTGGAAAGCCAGTGAGGTGTAGTGGTTGAGTGCAGTACTTTGACTAGAATGTCGGAGTATACAATTTTTAAATAAATAAATAAATATAAAATAAATGTAGGGGGAGGCCCCTGGTTTAAGTCTCACTTTAGCCATGAACTCAGCAGGTGACTTTGGGCCAGTCACAGTTCTCTCAGCCTAACCTACCTCAGCTGGTTGCTGTGAGGATTAAGAATTGAATTAATTAGTTGAGTTAATTAGTTGTTAATGTTACAGTTAAGAAGTTAAATCATTGTAAGCCACCCTGAGCCTAAGACATAGGGTTGGATAAAAAAATCTAAATGAATAAATAAATAATAGTTATATCTATAAATAATATAGTTAGATATTCAGGTGCACATTAAGGTCACATGCTTCATATTACTTACAAATTACTCCCTGAAATAATGAGGCGAGTCCATGGTTTTAAAGAGAACTAGAAATTAGGTTTCCCATTTACTAACAGTTATGATGCAAACAAATGTTGCTGTGGTTACCTCTAAGACTATTGATTTAGGCTGGGAGTTTCCAAGGAATTTAAGAGAAATTCAACTCCCAGTTGCATTTTTGAGAACATTGTAACTAAGCACCATACTGGGTGAGATCAATGGTCCATCTAGCCCAGCATCCTGTCTCAAACTGTAGCCACTATTTGTTGCATCAGAGAACACAAAGGATTGTAATGGAGTAATCCATTTCTTTCCAGTGGCAGCTAGTGAACTTTGGGGCTAGTGAGGCAGTGGGTGGGGCCACTGGCAGTGTGTGGGGGCACCCAAAGTTAACAGTGCTATAAAAATGATGAAAGACTACAATGAATACTACTAATAATTTTATATATCCCCCTCTCCTCTCTCCCAATGACACTCAGAACACTTCACAAAAACATTAAAACACAGTCAAATAAAAACCAAATAAAGATGCAACGCTCTAGACCTGAAGCATTAAGAAAACAAAAAATAGAGATGTGCAATTTATTCTCATTATAACAAAAATGAAAAAAAAAAATTTAATTTCCTTTATTGTAATAACAAAAATGAAAATTATAATAATGAAAACAAAAATGAAAGTTAATTTTCATTTTTGAAATAATGGGGAAAACTGAAAAATGTATTTCCAGCTATAACATTTTTTATTCTTATTAAATTCTTAAGAAACTTGTGGAGAATGTACCCCCAATGGAGGGAGCTATGTGTACTAAATTTTGGAAAGATTGGATAAAGAAAACCGATTTTATAAGCAGTTGAATGTTGTCATTTTAGGAAAAGCTGCATACACATTCCTGGGTACAAATTCTTTATATTCTGTCCAGTTTACATGAAAGCTAGAATGGTTATGTCCCTCCCAAAGATTACCAATCCTTCCAATTTTCAGAAAGATTGGAGAAAGGGTCATGATGTTATAAGCCATTAACTTGAAAAGGCATTTCTGGCTTTACCATTTTTATATTCCATCCTGTTTACAAGACATTTGGCAAGAATGTATCACACACCTTCCCTGTCATCTCTGCACAACTAAAGGACAATTTGATAAAGGGACCCAATTTTAAAAGCAATTAATGTTGTCCCCTTGAAGACCATTATTCAGATAAATAGCAGCACATGCAGTGCCAGTCAGAAGCATGCACCTAGCATGGCAGGGTGAGGGAGGCTGTAGGAGGGAAGATGTGGAACAACAAAACAGACTGACAGACACATTCATTGGCTAATTACTGCATGCTTCCAGCTTTACAGGACCAATTGGTAGTAGCTTCGAGGAGGGCATAGGGGCGGTCCTCAGGCAGGCATAGAAGGGACATAACTGGGACTTTGGGGATAGAATCCCAGAAATCAGGAGACATAGGGTGATTTCAGACGTTACGGGTGGACGGTTCACCACAGTGGATTCCCGGTGGGGGTGAACAAATCAACCACTCCCCGGGGCCAATAAAAGCCCCGAACAGACATGACGGGACCGGGACCATGGGTGGGAATCGGGCCGCGAGATCACAGACTGGGGCAGTGCAACAGATGTTACACCGATTCCCAGCCGTGGTAAGTACACCAAGAATCCCCCGGGAAGGGGCGGGACACAGACATAGCCGCCTGAGGGCAAATGAAGTCAAAAGGCATGAAAGGGGACGCCCACACAAGGGAAATAGGAAGGGAGGGGGGAGAGGGAGAGGGAGAACAGGCGCACAGGTACCACACACAGTAGGCACAC
>QEPC01001717.1:4775817-4804537 GCA_003113815.1 Sphenodon punctatus | reverse complement strand
TGCCGGCCCAATCCCACACAACCACAACCACACACACACACACACACACACACACACACAGAGGCACGGAGGATAGGAAAGAAAGGGAAGGGGGGGGACACGGGCGACCAGACACCACGCAAGGCAGGCTGGGCACCGGGGGGGTGGGCTGCAGGACCGGGACAAGGGGAGGAACGGGCACAGGGGCAGGGCGGGACAGCGGCACCAGGTACATCCCACCCCACAGCAGAACAGTCCCCACGGGCACCCCCACAGCAAACACACAGTCCCGGAAAGGGGGGGCCCTGCAGCTCGGGCGAATGCCACAGCAGGCGGCCAGATGTCACAGCGAACCAGCCAGGAAGGGCCCAGGAGGCACATGCAGTCAAGGCATCGCACCGAGGGGCAAATGAACGGCAGCCAGGAGAGGCTGTCCAGCACAGCAGGTCCAAGTATGGGTGGCCCCATCAGTGAAGGTGGTCGGGAGGGGCAGTCCTTGGGCCCCGGATGCCCGGGGCACACAAGCAACCCAGGAGGGGGAAGAGCGGCCCAGAGGGGACCCAGTGCCACAGCCGGAGCAGCAGCACACAGGGACGCAGGCGTCATGGCAGCAAGGCAGAGACAGCAGGGTGGTGGCAGGCACTGGGGTCAGGCCCACGGGCAGGTCCCGAAGCCCACATGGCCCAGGACACAAGGGGGTCAGGGAGGGACCCAGGGGCTCACAGGCAGCTGTTGGGGGCAGCTAGGGGCCCGGGCCCAGGGTGCCCGGCCCTATGAACCAGGTGGGGCCAATGGATCATGCCCCAGTGGTACCCCAGCATGGACATATGGTGGGCGATCAGGTAGTAAGCCTCGAAGGGGTCATGCACAGACAGCCCCATCTGGACGGGACCATACCCGAGCCAGTGCCGACATCTCCACCATGGAAGGCTCCATTACACAGCAGGCTGTAGCAGGGGGCCAATGAAGATGCCCCAGCCCCAGAAGCCGGTGATACACGGCCACACGTGTGCGCTGGTACCCATGTACCCTGTGAACGCTGCCAAAGTAGGACACGGCCAAGGCTGGGCCCCCCTCAGCAAGGCACTGTGAGAAGGCTGTCAGGCTGCACACCCACAGCGCACTCATGGTCTCAGACCTGGACCAGGGCACATGCGAACACCTATTCACCGGGACGCGCCCATCAGGGAAGCGGACCAGCCCCAGGGTCTCGGCATGCAGCCGGCAATCTTGTGCACTCGCTTTGTAGCCAAGGTAGTGGAGTCCATAGCTCAGGCTCGCGAAGGCGGACGAGCGGCTGTCCGGTCTTCCCAGGAGCAGCTGCACGGCAGGGCTACGCCACAGGTCACAGAGGGACATGGTCTCGGTGTAGGTCTAGATAAGGGGGGCCCCATGGGGGACGGGAAGCAGGAGCCCCATGGATGGACAAGCAGCCATGGTCCAACCGCTCGGGGAGAATAGCACGGCGCTCTGGGGGCCTCACACACCTTCCGGGGCCGAGGGGCCTCCCGGGGGTCCCAAGGACAGGGAAAGTGACCATGGGCTGCAACATTGTAGCACAACAGACCGAGGTGGACCCAGCACAGCTGTACAACACAATAGCTCTCACATACCAACTAATCAGCACTCCAAGGCCAAGGTGCCGCAAACACTAAGGGGGGGTTGTTCTTGGTAGATGGCATCCAGTCACACAAGGCACTCGCAGAGGACAGCGCCCATGCAGGGGGGGTGCCCACCGCTCCGGCCCACGCCCCTGGGGTTCCTCTGACTGGTTCCTGCACACCCACGGTTGCCCCACCCCCCTGTCTCCCACATACAGGACCAGGAGCCACTTTACCATTTACACCTTTATTATCACCCACGTGTACAGTGACACCCATTCCCTCATCACCGGTTGTGCCCTGCCACCACCTCTGCCCCCCCTACACCACCCTACCCTTCCTCCCCCTCCCCCTCTCGGCCCCCCCATCCCCTGGGACGGCCCCGGGCATGCCTGGTCTGGGCCATGGAGCTCATAGAGCTCACCTCCCCCCCACTGTTGGTGCTGGTACACGTGTCCCAGGCCACCTCCTGTTCCGGTTTGGGTGGCCCTGGTAGGGTGGCCAGGGTGGCCAGGTCCCGGCCCCCCCACGGTGGGTGCACCCTCCGGAGGCCAGAGGGCACAGGGAGGTGAATGCGTGGCCCTGGAGGGCATGGGGGTGACTGGGGGGGCAGGCCAGGGAGCAGGTTCATGGAGGGGCCCGGCATGGGTGCCTGGCCAGACAGGGTGCCCGGGGGGCCCCCAGAGGGGCCCTTTGCACACATTGTGCCGGTGTGCAGGAGCAACAAGGTCCCAATGTCATGGAACCTGTCCATCTTGAGCGTGTGCTCCCGCACCATGGCATTGATGTCCTGCCTCAGCCCCCCGAGCAGCTCCTCCTGCCTGCTGTGCTCCCTGTGCTCCCGCCGCCGCTCCAGGCACACCTTGGCCTGGAGCCTCCTGTCCTGCTCCTCTGCCCGCTCCAGGGACCACTCAATGGCCACCTCCATCTGGCCCACAGCCGCGATCATCCTCTCCCCCGTTCCTCCAAGGTCCGGACTATCTCCTCCGCTTGCTCCTCCCTGCACCTGCAGACCTGTGCCCGATGCTGCCTCATGCGCTCAGCTGGAGGCACGGGCCCTGGGGCAGCTGGCTGCTGGGGTTGCCCTGTGGGTAGAGGAGGTTGTGCTACAGCGAGCCGTAGGCCCCTGGCCCCAAGCCACTACAGTCCAGGGGATCCGCGGTCCCACTGACATGTGACCCAGCCCCTCCACGCCCACGGACCCCTTCCCTTTCCCCCTCCTCGCCATGCCCAGGTAGTCCATCGGTGAACCCTGGCAGGCCCTCCATACAGGACCTGCTGCCTCACCTGCTCCCTCAGCCTGCTGGGCAGACTCCTCGGTGGCTGACTCCTTTGTTGCCTGGGGGCTGTCCCGGGGTGGTCCGTGGCCTATGGGTGAGGGGGGGGGTATATTAGTGTGGTGGGGTGCTGTTGGGTGCCCTGTGGCTGGGCCCCCTTCCCGCCTGTTGTGGGGGCCCTGGGTCTCAGGCTGAGCCTCTCCCTGGCCCTTGCAGTCCCCCCCAATTGACCATGGCCCCGTGGGCACGAGGCCTCTCCCCCGTCGGGTGGGTACTTGCCATCTGTGTCTGCCATGGAGTCATCCAAGGCCAGGCCCACGGTGTGGGAGCACTCCCCCAGGGACCCCTGGCTGTGTGTGGTGCGGGTTATGGTCTCTGACTCGGCCTGGCTGGCCTGGCCCATGTCGCTCTCCGGGCTGCTGTCCAGGGGGGGGCTGTAGGTTATGGAGCACCTGGGCCAGTCTTCCTGTGGGTCCGGGGTCCTGGAGCTGGTGTCTACAGGGGTGGTGGTGAGGGGAGGGGGTACCTTCACACGTTCCCTGCCCTGGCCCACAGCTCTTCCAACCAGTCACGGGGCCACTATGGACTCCTTCATGTGGAGGAAGTGGTCCAGGGCATCGTAGTATGGGGCTGTCCGGGCTCCATGGCCAGACCTCCTGTTGTTGTCGTGGATCACCTTGTACCCCCTCCTCAGCTCTTTCGCCTTTGACCGGCACTGTGCCACTGTCCAGGGGTGCCCCGCCACCTCCATGTCCCGCACTATGTCCCTGTAGACCTGCTCATTGCGCTGGTTGAGTGCGAGCTCCAGTTGGTACTCCAGGGTCCCCCATATCCGAATGAAGTCCCTGGTCTCCTGGTGTCCCCACTGGGCCCCCTCAGTGGTATGCCTTCCTCCCTCCTCTCCACGCTGGGTCTGCTCCCTCCTCCTCCTCCAACCCTTCCTGATGCACCTCTGGCCGGGCTGGCCTGGTGTGCTCCGTGGGGTCACCCACCTGGGCCGTTTTCCGTGTCTGTGGAGACAAGGGCTTGGGGGGGGATAACAGCTCATTAGAGGTCGGGTCGGCCTCGTGGGGTGCCCCCCCGGGGTGGCTTCCCATGCCCCTGACCCCTCTTTGCCACCCCTTTGCCCCCTGTTCCTCTTTCCCTTGCTCCCCATTACCTGTTTCTGGGGTGCTTCCTCCGCCGCTGGCGCAGCTGCTGTCCCCGGGGCATCTTGTGCTGGCTGCTGCTGGTGCTCGATCCCTACCACCACCACCTCCATGTTCAGTGTGACCCCCACCTCCCCCACCCCCTCTTGTGCTGTCTCCCCCTCCACCACCACCACCTGTGCCCCTGCCTCTCCCACCTCCACCTCCTCCTCCTCGCCCCTCGCTCTCTCTGCCACCACTCTCTTCCTCCTCCTCCCTCCTCGCTCCATCCTGCCACGTTAGCCAGCTGTGTTTTTCCCTTTAAATCTCCCTCCGGTGAGTGTGTTGATGCTGGTTGCCTGGCAGCACCGTTACATGCATTGCCCATGCCTGGGGATCATTTCCTTTGATCCCAGGTGGTGTTTGCCATCCAGATGTTACATTTCAGTTGATCCCGGGTAGGGATCTCCTTGACCACGCGTCTATGGGAATTGGTGCGGGGCGCCTGAGAAGCATGGTTGAAATTGACCCCTTGTGGGTATTGAGCGTGGTGAACATCTGGTGGCTGCCAAACAGACGTTCAGGGCGCCTTGACCCCACCGCGGGGTTGAGCGTGGTTCACTGTGGTTGAGCGTGATCTCGTAACGTCTGAAAATACCCATAGTTTACAAGTCTAGGATGGCCAATTATCATCACAATCACATCCTGCAGCACTGTGACAGAGGACAGTGAATCTCTATTATCTCTTTCCTAAACAGATGCTTTCAATTTCACAGTAACAAGTGGGGTGGTCACAGCACAGAATGAGGATATTTGGTTGACATTTCTCCTGACCAATTGGCATCACAAACCGATCTTATACGATAGTGACACATAAGAGAATCCCTGGCATAGGCTCATTCTCTACGTATGCTGTGCAGGCATATAAAATTGGAACCCTTTCTGACATCTTTCTGGTATTTGGCAGAGATGATCCTGACAGTGTAATATACAGCTCTGCCAAATTTCATGTACTCTGGTTGGACTACATGGATGTTACAGCCAGATATACATTTATAATTTAATTGCTTATACCACCAGGACCCTTTACCCAACACTTCTGAAGGTTGGCATTGATAGTAAACTTTGGGAGGGGTATAATTGTGCTAAATTTAATCCATATTAGATGATTGACGAAGAAGTTACAGCCAGGGATATATATGCAGATTTTTTCAAAATAACATAATTCAACTGCTTATAAAATCAGATACCTTTATCCAAACCGTCTCAAATTTGGTACACATAGTGCCTTCCATTGTATATACAATTTCTACATGTTTCATCCAAATATATAGACAAACAAAAATGTTACAGTCAAACATATGTTTTCCATCAAAACCAATGGAAATCGAAAACAAAAGCAAAAACTAAAATAAAATTTCAATATTTATAAAAACGAAAATGAAAGATTTAAATAATGAAAATTAAAACAAATAACAACATGGGTTTCTAGTGCGCACCTCTAACAAAAAACCCAACAAAATGAGAGCAATGGTCCATCCAGCCCAGCTGTCTTTTCCTCACAACAACCACCTTTCCTCCTCACTCCAGAATAGAAACCAAACCATACACCCATACACCCCCAACAAAAAAACAATATTACCAGTTAGGTAAATGGGGTAAGTCAAGATAAATCCAGCAAAATCAGGCCCCCGCAGGCTTGCCCTCCAAAAAGCATTTTACCAAGTCTAAAAGGGGCAAACAAAGGCAGAAAAAATCCATGAGATGTAGGGCTGAGCCTGTCGGATGGGGACTGAAGCCCAAACCATGCCCTGTCCCCCCGTCCCAAAAGCATCTTCCAAAGTTTAAAAGGGGCAAACAAAGACATGAAAAATCCAAAAGGAACCCCTCCCCCCCCCTGTTTGCTTGGTGTGTGGGAATGAGTGTGGGGTGAGGGTGGATGCATGTTAGGCGGAAGTGCGCACGCACTCCTACTCATCATGCCTACCCACGCTTTGTCCTTCACATGGGCCTCTCCCGCTGATGAACACTCAGATTTCTGCATGTTCATGAGTGGGAGAGGCCCGTATAAAAGGGCCAGAGGCTGATGCCTATTTGTGAAATGCACTATGTACTATAGTTAGAGTTTGCATAGTTGTTTACACTTGAACGTGGTCAGCTTAATGAAAATAAGGGAAGTTGGCCAAGATGGAAGTAGCTGTTCTGTGAAAAATTTCAAATTTGTTTTTATTTCAAATCAAAACAGAAAAAAAATCCACAAAAAATTCTGGAAAGCTTTCAAAATGAAAATGTTTGAAGCAGATGTAAAATATTGCACTCCCACCCCAAATCCTGCAAAAATCAAATCATACAACATGCAATTTGGGGTCTTGATGGGTTTTTAATGTGGTTTTATTGGTTTAATTCTTTGTATTTTATTTGCTTCTTTTTATGATGCAGTTAGTTCAGGGAAGGGCATGATAAAAATAGAAACAAATAAACAAATCTGAATATTTACATGTAAACACTTGTTAAATATACATATAACATTTAAACAATTCAGCATTTAAAAAAATATGTCTAATTTAATTAGAACATGTATTCAACTACTTAAATATAATACATGCACAAATATGTCTGCATTATGCATTTCATTATACTACATTATTTTGCATGAATACACTTAATAAAGCATAAAATTTAGAGATAAAAAGATCTATTATATCACCTAGGCACATCTTTGCCTATGAAGGACTGTTTTCTATTGAAATTTGGGAATTCTCTGTGATTCCATCTTATAGTAGACCTAAGTGAAACATAATACACTATACTGTGGGATGGTGTGCAGTCATGTCCCGATAGTTAAGAACTAAAACATTATGTCATTTCGATGATTTAATAGTTACCATACATAATAAGCACTTACTATGGTATAGAAATTAAGAAGGGTACATCATAGCATTCAGCTAGCAAAGGAAACAATCAGCCTGAAATAAGAAGGGAAATGTTCTCTTCTGTATTTTATTTATAGAAGTCATTTGACTCCAAGCTAATACAACCAACTTCTTTCTCCCACATGTAAAATTGCCCTCAACCCAAAAATCCTTACTCTCAGTATCTAAGGACATTTACATTTTAGCATGATCTGTCAAATGATCTTTTTAGGTTACAAATGCTAAAATTAAAATAGATGTTATTTCAGTTTATTGCACTTCTTTATTTAAATTCTTCCAACAATACGTTTATATCAATACTCAAAGAAAACATACTGATTAAAAACACAGCATTGCATACTGGAACTTCCATCTAAAATGTATAGATATAAATCTTCCTCTAAGATAGTTTTAAACAAAAATGAGCTAGTTTAGTTGAGTGAAGTTCATCCTGAGGACATGTTTGATAGATCCAAAGAAAGGCTACAAAAAAGATGGAATCAATATGGCATTTTGTTAAAAAAATGAGTGGAAACAGATTCAAAATACATTTAATATCATGATAGATCTATTTCTTATGTTACTGGTTGAGAAAGTTTATTTGAATTCCTTTTTAAAAAATGTAACAAAAAAAATATATACAAACAATAAAATACAAAACCTAAATATTACAAAATAGATATTTCAACATACATACACGACTGAAACTAGAACTCACATTTGTGAGATATCTCATTGAAATTCCAGTTCTTGGTTTGTCTGGGAAGTCATTTAACTCTAAGCCAATACAACCAATCCTTCTCCCACATGTAAAATTAAATTGCCCTCAACTGAATAATCCTTCCTGTCAGTACCGTAAGACATTTACATTTTAGTGTGATCTTGGCAAATACAGCAAAAAATTATAAACCAAACAGAATGGTACTCACTAGTATTAAGACCATTTTGCCAAGTACTTGGCAAATAAATAAATAAATAAATCATGTGCATGAGAAAAACAGGTTGGTGACTATTTTGCAGATACACAATCCACTGTTCCTAACCAAAATGGTGGTGATGCTGTTGACTACTGCCCTTAATCAAAAGTGACATTTTGCACGTGTGCACACGTGAGAACTAATTTTTTAATGAGAACTCCTTAAAAAAACCTGACAGATGCTCCGTCGATGACCTGGCTGCCTATGAAATGGCATTTTGATCAAGGCAATTGACACAGTGGCACCCAGGCATCCACTCCCACTGCTGTGGGAATACAGGTCCCTGTGGTATGTAGAGGACCTGAGGTGGCTGAAGCAGGAGGGTAGGCGGTTAGAGCGCAGGTGGCACTCAACTCGCACTGAATCCGACCGATTGTGACATAGATCGGTTTTGAAAGACTATGCCATGGTTGTGATGGTGGTGAAGAACGCTTTCTTTGCCACCATCATAGCATCTGCGAAGTCTCGTCCAGTGGAGCTTTTCAGGGTGATGAGAGGTCTGGTTAATCTGGCCTGTCATCGCCAGGAGTTGAAATCATCTAATGCCTGCTGTGACATTTTTATTGATCACTTTGTAGACAAAATCACTCATATTCACCATGACTTTGGCGCGACCATTTCTATGGTAGAGTCAGATTTTGGGGCTGTGGAGATCTAGCTTTGTCCTTTTTATTTGGATGAATTTCAATTGTTATCACCCAGCCAATACGGAGAATGTGCTTGGGACTGTGCAGGCCACCAGTTTGAACTGGATCCATGCTCATCCTGGTTGGTGAAAGCCAGCCTGGAGACGTTAGGACCGTTGCTGTCTGGGATTGTCAGTGCCTCCCTTAGGGAGTCCCTTAAAATAGCAATTGTCAGGCCTCTCCTCAAAAAACCATCTTTGGACATTGACCAGCTATCAGCCTGTGTCTAACCTTCCCTTGAGCGAGTGGTGGCACATCAGCTCCAGGCCCATCTAAATGCTATCACGTTCCTGGATCTCTTTCAGTCTGGCTTTTGTCCTGGGCGTGGCACAGATACTGTGCTTGTGGTCTTGGTCGATGATCTATGCTTGGAGATCGACATAGGGAACCACTCTGTTGATCCTGTTAAATCTATCAGTGGCTTTTGACGGTATTGAACCTGAGGTGGTGTTGACATGACTGAAGAACCTGACGGGGGTACACGGGACCACTCTTGAGTGGTTTTGCTCCTTCTTGTCAGGGAGGTCTCAGTGGGTGGTGAGGGGCGATTGCTCATCATTATCCAGTGATCTCCCCTTCCATCTTGTCCCCTCTCTTGTTCAATGTGTATATGAAACCACTGGGTGAGATCATTAGAAGGCTTGGGGAGAGGTGTCATCAATATGGGACCTGCTGACTTTTCGCCAGGGTTGTAAAACCTGGCTGTTCCACCAGGCATTTGGTGGAGGGGACAGATGAGGGAGGGAGGAGTGGGATGGGGGTGTTGAGGGCTAGGGGTGGTGGTTTTATGTTTATATTTTTATGGCTTCACCCTAAATGTGGTTTTATATTGGTATTTTATGTGTTTCATACTTTTGTTTTAAAGCGGAAGCCCCCCGAGCTGCTTTGCAGAAGGGGCGGGGTATAAAATTGTAAAATAAATATAAATAAATAAATATGCTGATGACACTCAGCTTTACCTCTCTTTTTCATCTGACCCATATCCAGCAGTCTCGATAATCACCTGTTGCTTGGCTGCTGTGGGGGGACTGGATGAGGGTGAGTCAATTGAAATCGAATCCTAACAAAACTGAGGTGATGTTGGTTGGCCAGCCTTGTGGCTTGGGGATGTTTGGGACCCTGGTTATTGATGGGGTCCAGCTGCCCCATGTCACTTACATTTGCAGCCTTGGAGTGCTCCTGGATCCGCTGCTGCTCCTGGAATCTCAGGCGGTGGTAGTGGCCAGGAGTGCTTTTCACCAACTCCATCTGGTGAGAAGGCTGTGGCCTTTTCTTTCTGACTCAGAACTGGCAACCTTTTTAGGGAAGGTTATTGAATGGATGGTGGCTCGGCAGCTTCAGGGGCATTTGGACTGGGTTAACTTTCTCGATACCTTGCAGTTGGGCTTTCGTCCAAGCACGGAGACTGTGCTTGTGGCCTTGGCTGATGACCTCTCCCGTGAGTTGGACTGGGGTCGTTCGACCCTGTTGATCCTGTTAGATCTCTCTGTTGCATTTGATACCATTGATCATGAGTTGTTGGTGACTTGGCTGTGGGACTGGGCAGGGATTGG
The DNA here is from genome assembly GCA_003113815.1 of Sphenodon punctatus. Classification (NCBI taxonomy): domain Eukaryota; kingdom Metazoa; phylum Chordata; class Lepidosauria; order Sphenodontia; family Sphenodontidae; genus Sphenodon; species Sphenodon punctatus. The sequence continues at coordinate 4,794,425 of QEPC01001717.1, read as the reverse complement.
TGGGACTGTTCTTGAATATTTCCACTGTTTCCTAGCTGGGAGAACCCAACGTGTGGTGCTGGGGGAGTTTTCATCTTCCCCCGGGGCCTCATGTTTGGGGTACCACAGGGTTCCATCTTATCCCCTCTCTTGTTCAATGTGTACATGCAGCCTTTGGGGGAGGTTGTTTGGGAGTATGGAGTGAGATGTCATCAATATGCTGATAACACCCAGCTATGGCCTTTTTTACACAGATGCAGCCACCCAGTGGAGATGGGTAGGTGAGCAAACACACATGACATGTACACAGACAGCCAAGACAACAAATGGTGGGGAAGCCCCGCACAGCACAGCGATGGGACAACATGGCCGACTGAGGGCAAATTAAGCCATGTCACACAGCTCCACCCCTGAACCGCCAGACCCTGTGTGGGCAGGGTAGGAGGGAGCAGGGATGACAGGAGACACACAGTAGTGGCTCCCAGCCAGCCCCGTGACAGAGGCCAGACAGCCGGGCACCACAGACCCCCCCCCCCAAACCAGAACTCACACAAATATAACCGTGAATACAACCACACAGGGATGGGCTGCATGGGCAAGGAGGTGGGGGGAACCCAGTGGGGAGGGAGGTGGGAAGGGGCACAGGGGAGAAAGGCAGAGGCCCAAAGCAGCAGGCGACCCCAACACAAACACCCAACCCCCCTGCAGAGCCCCCGCACACACAATCCCAAGGCCACCATAGAACGAGCCAGGAACGGGACACAGGTGGTCACAGCAGCAGGGACAGAAGCCCACAGCACAGCAGAGCTGGCAGGGAATGGCAGGGGGGGAGGAATCTCAGAACACACCAACCGCCAGCAAACCCACTGTAGCTCTCCAACAACAATGGATGTGTGTGGGCGAAAGGGGGAACCACCACAAAGGACAACAGCCAAGGGGATGGGGGGGCTTCAAGATGGGGCCAGAGGGGGACAGAAGGAAGCCAAGACAGGCAGCTGAGTGGCCACAACCCCCAGGACAGGGAAACCAGGGTCAACCCCAAAGGATCCGACAGAGCTGCGGCACAACCACCGGGAGATGGGGGGGAACTCGAGACAACCAGTCCCTGCCAGGCAATCATGGAACAACCACCAAGAGGCACCCACACAGGCAACCAGGCCAAAGGGAACACTTGGACACACAACCAGAGAAGGGGGCAAAGCAAATTTAATAACTAGGGGGAACTGAGTGGGACACGGAAAAGGTACAAGGGAGCTGGGGAAGCGGTACAGAGAGTGGGTTGGTGGGGCAGATCCTCACCCTCAATAAGGACGGCGGCCCTGTACCTGGCTCCAATGATCCGCCTGGACACGGTCGAGCCGTTGCAGCCTCTCGCAGGAGGTGCAGCTGAACAACCTCCTCCTGCTCCCTGGTCCACTCTGCAATCATCGCCTGCACTAAGGGAGAGAGGGATAGCGCCATCAGAACAATAAAAGGGCCCCAACAACGTGGAATCCTAAACAGACACCCGGAGAGAGGGCCCCGCACACACGCAGCACGCTCACTTATCTCCTCGTAGAGCCATGCCCCAGCATGGAGCTCCAAGGCTGCACACTGGAGCTGGCCAGCCATCTGTGCCAGGTGAAGAATGGCCAGGAAGACAACCAGAGTAGCTAGAAGGGGGAGGGAGATGGGAAGAGGGTGCATGGAAATGGTGCGGGTCAGCAGGCGGTCAGTAAGCACACAGCACGCACAACCAACACATGGACCCCATTACACCCATGCCATCACTCCAGCCGCTCAGATCAAGGGGGAACATGGGTGGACAACAGATGGACCATAACCAGCCCGCACTCATGGTCAGCAACCCGTCTCTCCTGCCACCCATCCATCACCAAGAATGCAGATGTTGGGAACCAACAGGGGGTGACAGGAGCAGTGATAGGTGGACCAGCCTCGATGTCACGCCACTTCGGGGGAAGCGAGCACGACACGCTGCCCCCCGTGTTGCTAGGCAACCCGATAGGACGTGGATAGGCGCCGCCACGACCGGAGGCAGTAACAGGGGTGGGTGGGTCCAGCACTGCGGATTCCCAAAGATGTAGGCAATAATGCCCCACCCAAGCACACGCCTGGCGGGGCGCCATGCAGCATAGGGGGAGGGAGTTTGCAGGACTATAAAGGAACCGGCGGGACAAGTAAGCCCCACTGGTAATCACAGAGAGGCTGGCCCCTTCCTTGCGAGAGTGCATCTTGATTCCTTGTTGTTGTACCCAAGAGTTCTGTGTATCGTTGTGTGTGATAGCCTGTGTTTCCCCCTTCCCTTCCTCCCTGTAGTTCAGTCGGAGAGTGAGTGAATTTGGAATGACCCTTACTTACACATCCTTACCTTTGTCCTACGTCGCCTCTTGCCCCATTCACCTTCCTGTGTGTACGCCCCCTTCCTCTCCCCCACCTCTCCTCCCTTCCCCCCTGGTTCACCCCGGTTCCCCTCGCCCCTGTACCCTCCCAGCCATGCATCATAGCACAGTGTTCTGGGTCCCGCAGAGTCTGGGTGAGCAGTGGCTTGTGAGTATTGTCTGTCCCCGCACCCCTCTTGACCTTCGGTGCCCTCTCCCTCCCTGTGATGAGCTGGGTTGCCCTCCATACTGGAAGGAAAGCCCAAATACAACCCTGAGGGAATTACTTACTCTCCGAGTGTGCCAACGGGGAGGACCCTACCAAGGAATTACCCTACCCTTGTGTTCTCTTCCTTTCTTCCCTGTACCCCTTTCCCCATGACATCCAGATGGGGGACAGTCAATGGGTAACCCCCACCTGACACCATGCTTGGCCCATGCCAAGGTCAGCAGGGCAACACTAGCCGCTAGGGAGGGGTTGGGGCCCGTACCCAGCACCCACCCACGTACAGGGGCATAGCAGACAGCACTGCCAAGGGACAGCACAATCGCACATGCAACCCACCACAGACCTGCCAAGCCACCCAGGTGGTTGACAACAACACCATAGGGAGAACCAGGGGGCCTCCAAGAGTATTGGGGGCCCGCACAGGGTCGCAGGACACCAGGTGACCACCAGCAGATCAAGGACAGTGCTGTCAACAGAATGCTTTGGGGGCCCCCACCCCACAGGCAGAACCCCCGATCCAGTAGGGAGCCCCCAGGGGAATGCATTACACACCCCATGTTGGTACCAGACAGCCCCAGCTGTCCCAAACATGAACCCCCTAGACCCCAAACACATGACCGAACACACACGGGGAAGGCTCCAACCATGGGGGTGGTGATCGGAGAGGAACACTGACACAAAAGCACTATGGGGTGTACAACCACAGGCAAGGTCTTTATTAGAGATGGGGAGAAAGGGGGGGTACAGGCACAGAGAGGCTAGTGAATGGACACTCACGGACCCGTGGACATTCCACCAACCAGTACACAGGGCCATCGTGGCTCCCACCCCAAGAGGGATGGAGGCACTCGGTAACACTACAGGGCTGGTGGCAGGAGTGTACAGAAGCAGAAATGGGGTCCGGCAGATGGGGCATCCGACCAAAGAGTCGCACATTACTGTGGGGCGCAGCACCCCTGTCCACAGGAGGCCAGGGCACAGCACAGTCACGGGTATGACATTGCAACGGTGCAGGAGGTTGGGATGCCCAGCTCACGGAGAGGCCGGAGGGTGCCCCTGAAACATCTGGTCCAGGACAAGACCCTCCCAGACAAATAGGCCACTGTAGAATCCCCAGGAATGCATTTGCGCATCCACCATGAACCGGGGCAGGAGGTGGTTCCCCATGGCAGATGCAGCCCTGACATCCAGTAGGTTCATCACTGATCGCAGGGCACCCAGTTCCAATGTGGTAGGGGTCCCAGTCAGTAGTGGTCCACCAACATCGGGGGGTAGCAGGTCCAGCTCCCCAAGAATGACCTGGCAGTCTGATCACGGATGAGATACTCCATGGGCATGCAGTAGGATGCCGGTGTAGTCGGTAGCAACATAGGGACCCTATGTCTGGAGGGCCAGTCCATACTCCAGACGTGCAGCCACCAGGCGAACAGCCGTGATGTCCTGTGTGGTCCATGGCACAACAACAGCATCTGGGTTCCCCCACAGCGGATGTTGCAGGAGGGTGAAGCCAAGCTCCCCAGCAGACAGGAGATTTAATCCATCTGCCATTGACAGGGGATCGCTCAACAGCAGCTGGATATCGCAGCACTGCCACAGCATTCCCAACAGCATGTTGGCACATGGCGACCACTCCTCCCTTACACCAACACCAGCCTTGGGGCCTGTTCCACACCCTGCCATTACCGTTGCAAGAGCTGTCCACAGGTTTGCACAGGGCTCCTATGGAGAGTGGCTGTGAATGAGAGATGCGCAAGGAGCTGCGCAGTGCTAGCTTGGGTGAGGCCATACACAGCTGATAGTGGGCCGGTTGCTAGGCTCTGTGAATCCCTGACCCACGCACCGGGTGGGAGCATTCCAGCGCTAGTGATGACAGATCACCAAGGCCATGGCTGCCTCTAGCAGGGAGCTAATGAGGCACTCCATGCAGCATATCTTGATGGATCACAGCAGCACAATGCTGTGGCCTTCACTCGCTGTGACCAATACAGGGCTGTTGCAGATGCATCCTGCCTAGTGATCGCATGGGAGCATGGCATGGCACAGGGGGAGAGGTAGGTCTCCTGACCCACACTGCAGCCTTGTTGTGGCCCTAGCCCCCAGGTGTTCAGGCGGTCCATTCTGGGGGCGGGGGATTCACCTGTTTCAGCGGTCCCCATTACCCTGGGACAGCTGTTGACCGACAGGGGATGTGTGAGGCATGGTGTAGGTGTGCAGGGCGCACAGGCCATGGGGGTTGGAGGCATAGGCTGCAACTGAATGGTAAGTTGGTGCACAGGCCAGTGACTGGCTGGGTGCTTACGGCGGGCACTGTCACAGCTGTGCAGGCCGTGGGGCAAGCCACCCTCTCATGTACCGCCTAGTAGTGTAGCTGCGTGGTGATCCATCACTGGTTCCGGTGGTGGGTTCCCACTGCGTGTGTCTTGGTGGTGGTACCATGCTGCCTGTTGATGAGCCCCCTGAGGAGAGGTCCGTCCCAATGATCCTGGCCTCCTGCTTCATGATCCTGGCCCAGGTGTTCCAGCAGTGGACAGAGCTACTACTGCCAGGACTCCACTTCTACAACCATGGAGAACGGTGCAGGAGAGCAGTCAACATGTGCTGAGCAGCATCGTTGCTGTGGGTAGGGAGGTTAGCTGCCCACCGACATGTCCTGTTCGGAACAGCTGTGTCTCAAGTCATGTGGCTTATTCTTTTCTGTTGGCCTCTCAACCTATATGGCTGTCGTGTGACTGTCACAACACAGAGGATGAATTGGATGTATTCACGCACCAATGAATGGTGGGAGAACATGCTGGCTACTTGGACGAATGAGGAATGGATGGACCACGTCAGCGTGAACCGCTCCTTGTTGACCTGGCTCAGAGAGATCCTGAACCCACATCTCCGGAGGCAAGTGACCAACATGTGGAATCCGCTGCCACCAGGGATGCAATTGGCCATGGCGGTGTGGAGGCTGGCTACTCCCGATTCCTGTCGGATCATTAGGGAGCAGTTTGGAGTGGGGACTGAGACCGTTAACAGGGTGCTCCATGATATGTGTGACCTGATAGTGGAGTTGCTACTCGAGCGAGTCATCCAGCTCCGGGATCTAGAGGTTGTGATCCATGGCTTTGAAGAAATGGGCTTCCCCCATTGCATAGGGGCAATAGACAGCACCCACATCCCTATCATCCGACCCCAGCCCCCCACACACCAAGACGGACTATCTGAACTGGAAGCAGGCTTTCTCAATAAATCTCCAGGCTGTTGTGGATCACAGGTGCCTGTTTACTGACATGTACACCGGCCAGTCAGGGAGGAGCCATGATACACACATTCTGCAGGCATCCCCCTTCTATGCCTGCATGTTCAGTGGTGAGATTGAGGGGGTCTCCATGGCTCTGGTGGTGCTTGGGGACCCCGGCTACCCATTGAGCCCATGGCTCATGAGGGCCTATCCCGTGGCTCGCATACCAGAGCGCAGGCTCTTCAATGAATGCCTATCATCTTCTCAGAGTGTGGTGGAGCGGACATTTGGCCAGCTCAAGATGCGTTGGTGCCTACTCATGAACAGGAGCCAGTTCGATCTCTGGCATACCCCCATCCTTGTCCTGGCAGCCTGCATTCTGCATAATATCTGTGAGACCGGCGGAACTGCTGGCACATATCTGAGGAGAACCGGGACACTCCATGTAGGCGCATAGTTGCCCAGATGGCTGGCAACTAACCCTTGCAGTTGACATCCCCCCCTTCCACGGACTGAGTAAACAGTCCCAATAAATATGGATATGTACATTCTACAATCCCCATGTGTGTTATTGGTAGGGTACTAGGTGTTCCTCAGTCCTGTGTGACCTGTGTCCGTCCTGTGCCATGGGGTCACCTACTGGCTTGTAGCCATGGTGTTTGTCAGGCTGCAGGCTTCAGGCCGTCTCCAGATGGCATTTAGCATGGGCAGTGCTAAAGTGCTATCTATGTGCAGGCCTGTACCCGGTCATGGGTGGTCTGTTGTCACCCCCCACCCCACCGGCTCCCGACAGGCCAGAGCTGTATACTTCCCGCATCTGTATTGCACATGACATGCCCCTGTATGCAGGTTTCAAGACCCCTCCCCACTAATGGGACTCCCTTGACATAATGATCAACATAGAGGTACGGTACAACAACAGTTTATTGAGGGTATGTACAAGGGGTGTGTGTTACTTCTTGCGGGGCCTTCCCTGTGCCCCCTTCAGAGCACCACTGGGGCTCGATCCCCTGTGGGTCTTTGCTGCCGCCGTCCACTGAGAGCGGTTGCCTGATGGCCTGGGCACTCCATTGTCCACTGGCCGCTCCACTCTGGGCTGTGGTATTGGACCCTGCAATGTTGGAACGTATGGTAAGGGCTACAATATTACCTGGAATGTTACCCCTGAACCACATCCCTTTCCGTGGCCCTCTGGTGTTGCCATGGATCCCCATGCTACATCCCCTCCGCCCATCCCTCTGCAGGTAGTGATGTGTTCCCCTCCACCCCACACCCCTCCTTAGCAGTCAGATATGTGGTCCACCTTACCGGAGCTGGTGGGGCAGCCGGCATGGGCAGTTGGTCACCTGGGGTTTCCGGGATGTTCAGGGGAGGCCGTGGTTCCCAGAGGAGGGGTCTCGGAAGCATCTGTGGAGGAACCGGGAGGGGTGTGGGCTGGAAGGGCAGCCCCACAGGCTACTGTTGTGGGACTATGTGCGGGAGGGAGATCCTGTGCACAAGGCCAGGGAAGGGGTGCTGCTGGGGAAATCAGGGTTGGCCGAAGTGCTGGGGAGGGGGCATCTGCACCTGTGGGAGGGTGCCCTGGTGGTAATCAGCTGCCACCCCTCCATCCGGCCCTGGGGGGCCCATGTCACGCTGGGGTTCTCTCAGCAGAAGCCACACAGCCTCCTCTATGAGGTCAACGGCCCATGCGGAGGTCCCCTCCAGTGTGACATGACCCCTCGCCTTCTCGGCCCTGTCAAGCCGCATCTTGCAGAGGGTGGCAATCTGGCGCCTGTCCCACAGGTGTTCGATGTGAGACTGGTTGAGTGTGGCTACCAATATGTCCCAGTCCCTCCCCCCCTCCCCTCTTTGCACATCCCTGGTGAGGGCGAGCTCCTCTGAGTGCACTTCGGCTAACCTTCTAGTTTCCTCCAGCAGTTCCCTCCCCAGGTCTTCTCTCCTCCTTCGGTTCCTGGCACACATCTCCCAATTCCTCTCAGTGCTGCCAGCAGCAGCAACCCTCACAGGACCAGGGTGCTCATCTGTGGATGACATGTGACCCCATTGGGATGTGTTGCTTGCCATGTTCCTACCCTGTACCCCTAGCAGTGCATCTGTTTTACCACAGGGGGTGTCTCCCCACCTTCCCTGTCTGTCGCTATGGTGATTGTGACTGCTCAGGTGGGGTCCCCGTATTCTTGTCTCGTGTCAGACCACTGTGCTCGCCCCATATGGGTGTGCCTTCACCCGGGGCTGTGTTGTCCCAGCACCTCCTTGTGGGCACGTCTCGTGGTCCCTCCTCCCTTGTGACCCCCCATCTGCATTCCTGTCAGGGGATGTTAACCCATGTGGTTAGGTTACCCAACTGTGATGGGCACTGGCCCTTCCCTGTCATGCATGGAGGTTGTTTTGCTCTAGGGGCTGCCCCTGTGACCGGCCTGCTATCCCATTGCCCCAGCACCGTCCATGACCCATCCCTTTTGCATGTTGACCTACCATCGGTGTCCTGGTGACCAGGTCTCAGGGGTGCCACTGGTTCCTCCTCGACCACCTCCTCCTCCGTGACCTCCTCCTTGTGAACTTCCAGGATCCCTTGAGCTGTAATGGGAATGGGGATCCATCAGTTGATCCCTGCTGGCCAATTTTGGTGCCACTGCCAGTCAATGTGGCTGGGGCCCTGATCCCCCCTTCCTCCCAAACCCTAACCCCACCCCTGGCCCTCTTCCCCCCACCCCCTGGTCTCTCTCCCCCCCCCACGCCCGGTCCCTGGTTGTGTTCCTACCTGGATCATCTTCCTCCATGTCCTGGGAGGCACCCCGGGTCTCCATCTGCTCCGTGTGCATCCCCATTTTTCAGGCATACACAGAGGGTGATGTTTGTGTGAGCGGTTTCCGAGGCCGCCTCCTCCCCCTGTGCAATGGGGCTGTGCCCTCCCACATCCTGGCTGACCTCGCCAGGGGTAGCAGTCTCCTCCTGCTCTGGGGGGTCAGGCAGGGGGGTGTTGTTAGCATTCTCCATCTGCCCCAAGTGAAGGCAGTGCCGTGTATGTGGGAGGCAACTTTGTCCCCATCCATGCAGAGGAACCGGTCCAGCTCCTCATGGAACTCCAGTATACGCATGGCACGGTCGGACTTGAGATTGTTGTTCTTGATATACTTATATCTGGACCTCAAGTCCTTTGCCTGCTGCACGCCTATTGTACCCCTGCTGCTGCATCTCTTGGGCGATGGCTTCATAGATCTGTCCGGTCTTGAAGCTGCACACCAGGTCGTGCTGGACCTTTTCGGCCCCCCCACACACATATGAAATCCCGAGTCTTTTGCCTCAACCAAGGCTCCCCCTTTTGGGTACTGCATGGGCGGGGCTTCCAATTTGGCAACTTGGGACCCACCCGGTAGCTGTGGTGATGGTGGAGCTGCCCATCTCCTGTTGGGGGTATTGCATGGAGGTTAGCATCTGTCCCATAGCCCCCTCTTTTGCTCCCATTGGGGGATCCTTCCCCTCTCCCCCTGGGGGGCATGGCAGGGTTACCTGACTGTCATAGAGGCCCTCCTCGGCTGTCTCCTCAGTAGTGCATTGCTCCTGTATCTGGGTGCTCACCTGGGGGGGGGGAGATGGTTAGCTGTCAGCTGCCCACCCTGTGTTCCCTCAGGATGGTTGCCATGTGGGGCACCCCTCCCCGGGTTGTTGGGGTACCCTCACTCTTACCTCGCTGTCCATAGTGCTCCCTTCCCTGTGCCCCATGGCTGTGGTGGTCTGGGGGGATGTGGCCCTGTGATGGGATAGGTGTGCTGTGTTTAGCTGTCCTTCCCTCCTTCCCCCTCTGGCCCGTTGGGCCATCTCCCCTCCCCTGGGCATCCTGGGGTCCCTCTGCTTACCCTGGCCCATCCCGCACATGTTATGGTGCTGGCTCCCTTTGTTTTGTCTGCTGCCTTCCATCTAGACATTTTGGGAGCTGGCGCACCGCTGTCATGTTTCGGTTCCCCTTTAAGGGCTCCTGGCCAGGAGGTTGGCATCTCCCCCGGTGGGCATGTCTGTTTGGGGGCACCTGCGTGGCCTCTCTAGCCATCTCTCTGTGGTATCGGCAGATCCATCCCCATGGGTGTGGGTGTTTTGATTTTTACATGGATGGGTGGATGTTGAACACCCACCTCCACCCATGGAGCATGCCAGCTTCTTCCCGGATGCTACATGGGTGTTGGTGGGTGGGTTGTGAACACACACCCTCCCACTCATGGACTTTTACATGGGCACTCTCACTCCCATCCGATGGGTGTTTATGGGTGTTTGTGGGTGGGTGACGTCCATGTAAAAAAGGCCTATATCTCTCATTTCCCTCTGACTCAGGCCCGGGGGATTGGATGAGGGCGAGCCGCCTGAGGCTAAATCTTGACAAGGCAGAAGTGATGGTTGTGGGGAAGGCTGAGGGAGTGGTGACCCCCATCATTTATGGGGTCTGTCCTCCCCTGGTTTCTCAGGTCCGTAGTCGGGGGGTGCTCCTTCTGGACCCACAGTTCCACCTGGATGACCAGGTGGTGGCTGTGGTGAAGGGGGCATTTCACCACTTACATCTGGTGTGTCGGCTTCGGTCGTACATCTTGGACTTGGATCTGGCCACAGTCATCCATGCTTTTATTACCTTAAGACTGGATTCTGCAACACACTCTACGTGGGGCTACCCTTGGTGCTGGTTCAGAAGCTGCAGCTGGTGCAGAATGTGACGGCCGATCTCTTGACTGGGCCAGGCCGATGTGAGCATATTACACTGGTGCTTCGCTCTCTGCACTGGCTGCCGATAGGTTTCTGGTAGGGATGTGCGAACAGAATGCAGTTCGGATGTTTGGCCGTTCAGTTGTTCAGTTCAAAAACTGAGTTCAGGTTTGGTTGTTTGGTTCGGCAGAGTTTGGTTCAGCTAAACATTGCCGAACATTCGAAATAGCACGATTGGTACCGATATCGATACCGAATTTGAAGATTTTTATCGGTATCATTTGGCCCTGAGACCACCCCTGGTCTCCACCCCTGGTGCCAGGAAGTCTGCTCCTCAGCTGCCTCCCCCTTCCAGTCACATTTTTCCCACCCGAATGGGCCTTCCAGTCATGTTTTTCCCGCCCCAAACTCATCCAAACTCACCTGAACATGACTGAACTGTTTGGTCATTTTCGAGCTCGGTTCGGATGTTCAGTTCAGTCATCCGAACAGACCGAGTTCAGCCCGAACTCCGAACATCTGAACCGCGTTCGCACATCCCTAGTTTCCGGGCCCAATTCAAGGTGTTGGTGTTGAACTTTAAAGCCCTAAATGGCTTTGGCCCTGCCTATCTTCAGGACTGCTTCACCCTCCAGGTCCTGGATTTGGCCCCTTTGGTTGGCTACGGGCACCCTCCTCGGGGTCCCACCGGGTTTTCTGGGTGTCTACTATGAGGAGGGTGTTCTCCGTGGCTGCACTGTGGCTGTGGAACTCCCTCCCACCGGAGAGCCACTTGGCTGCTGGCCTCCCCTATTTCCGTAGACAATGTAAGATCTGACTGTTCTGTCAAGCCTTTCCCGAGGGAGATGGAGTCGGTAGGTTGGGTTAGGGTAGGTGGGGATGGGGTTTTATATTGTTTTTAATTGTAATGATTACTGTTTATTTTAATGTTTAAAAAGTTTTTAAGATGTTGTGAGCCACCCAGAGATGCCTGAGGCAGGAGGGGGCGGCATATAAATTTTGCTATAAATAAATAAATAAATAAATAAACCATCATCCATGCCTTCATTACCTCAAGACTAGATAACTGCAATGTGCTCTACGTGGGGCTGCCCTTGAAGACTGTTTGGAAGCTGCAGCTAGTGCAGAATGTAGTGGCCCAGCTCCTTATTGGGGCAGGTCACTGGGAGCACATAACACTGGTGCTCCAGGATCTGCACTGTTGGCTGTTGTCTTCCGGTCACAATTCAAGGTGCTGGTTTTGACCTTTAAAGCCCTAAATGGCTTGAGACCCACTTATCTGAAAGATTGCATGGCCTATCATGTCCCATCTGCGGTTGGCCAGGGATGCCCGTCTAGAGGTAATTGTTTTCAACTTGGGGTGAAAACAGACATGATGCTAACCACCCTTTAACCACCCTTGGTGGTCATTTATGTATGTTTCAGGACTGCATAGGGCACCAATACAGCCCCCAATACGACATGCATAAATAACCACCAAGGGTGGTTAAAGGGTGGTTAGCGTCATGTCTGTTTTCACCCTTGGTCTCTACAATGCAGAGGGCATTCTTGGCCACTGCCCTGTGACTCTGGAACTCCCTCCCCAGGGAGGTTCACTTATGTCCAGGCTTGAGCACCTTTAGGAGGCAATGTAAAGGAGTTCTGTTTACAAGGGTGTTTGGCAGTGGGAGCTAGGGAGAAAGGGAGGGAGTTGTGGTGATATGGGAGAGGTAGGGGTGTTCGGATGGAGAGTGGTTGCGGGGATGGTCAAGGACCATGGGGTGGCTTATGTTTTTGTATTTTTGTATTTTATATGTGTTTTATTTTTCCATTTTAATATTGTAGGCCACCTTGGCAGGAAGGGCAGGGTAATAAAGTTGAATAAATAGGTACCTGTACCAAGATCTCCCAATGCCTGAAATGGCGAGCTTTACTTGCAAGAAAAATAATTGGGCTGTGCTTGCTCTGGCCTAATACATACTATAAACTTAGTAGATGTTGGGGGAGGGAGGAGCTTGATGTTATATATAACCAACTAACAAATAATATACATATACATTTAGTGGATACCAAACTACAAACAGATCAACTTATAAACTTAACAGAGGATTTGCAAAGTGATTTCTAGATACTTTCCCATTTCTCATCTGTTAACAATGGGTAAAAACAAACGTGACAGTGACCTGCTCTGGCCAGCTTTGTCCCACTGGTCATTATTATTATTAATAATAATTAATAATAATTTTATTATATTAGCAAGCATTTATATAGCACAAGCAATGTACCTGGTGCTTTACAAAGTAATTGAATAGACACAGTTCCTACCCTAGGGTTTACAATATGAGAGATGGGTGGGGAGGGGGGAGACAAAGAAAGGGGAACAGAGGGAGAGACAACGAGTGTAACATTCACGAGGATGCGAGGTCCCAGGTGCACACGCTTGGCTTAGTTACATCAAGAATGATGGTTGGTTGGTCCATGTGGTGAGGATATGCGTACACAGACCTCAGGTAACAGATTGTACCAGATGGAGGGTATCAGCAGGAGTTAGGTGAGGGGAGCGAGAAGTCGGGGAGGGCAGAACAGAAGAGGTGGGTCTTGAGGAGGGATTTGAAGGTACGAAGGGAGGGGGCGAGGTGGATGTAGGCAGGGAGGGAGTTCCAGGCATGGGGGGCAGCTAGGGAGAAGGAACGAAGGTGGTTAGGGGAGGTGTGGGAGGGCGAGAGAGGAGACAGAGGAGGAGTGGAGTTCACGGACTGGAGTATGGAGGGAAATTAGTGAAGTAGGGGGGAGCAAGGTTGTGAAGAGCTTTATAGGTGAAGAGTAGGAGCTTGTGCAGGATTCATTCAGGAATGGGGAGCCAGTGAAGAGAGGAGAGGAGGGGCTGCACATGGTCGAAGCGACGGGCGAGGTGGATGACCCTGGTAGCAGAGATTTGGATGGAGATAAGGGGAGAAAGTTGAGAGTGCGGGAGGCCAGTGAGAAGGAGGTTACAGTAATTGAGGTGAGAGATGACCAGGGCATGAACAAGGGTTTTGACAGAGAAGACAGAGAGAAAAGGGCGCATCTTAGCAATGTTATGGAGGGAGAAGCAACAGGATTTGGCACGTTTGTGGTCAGGCCCCCATATGTTTGCCCTGGATTGACCGTGGGCATATCGGCGGCTAGTCCGGGCTGTTACTCAGCAAAATGCCAGGGGTTCCAATGCTAAACTGAATCAAAGTGGAGATACAGCAGTGGTTCTTACCATGGAGCACATCCAGTAGGGATGGGCAAACAGAACTGAGTTTGGAAGTTTGGAAATTCGGTTCGGTTTGGTTTGGTTCGGAAGTTCAGTTCAGTTCAGTCGACCGAACTATTCGAGTTCGATCCGAACTCTGAACTTCCAAACAAAGTTCAGAAATTCAAACCCCATTGAACTAAATGGAATATTATCTTTTAGGGATGGGCGAACAGAGTCAAGTTTGGAAATTCGGTTCGGTTCGAAAATCAAGTTCAGTTCGGAAGTTAGGTTTGGTTGACTGAACTGGTCGAGTTCGGTTCGAACTTCGAACTTCCGAACCATGTTCGCCCATCCCTAACATCCAGAAGGTCCATGAGAACCTCCCTGAAACATCTGATGTTCTACCTGCCCTGTTCCTGGCCTCTGAGCAGAGAAGGGAAGCACTGGAAGTGGACGCACTGTACTGCAATGTACGAGATGGAGCAGGTGGTGGCACAGCATGAGGCAGGCAGCACAGGCCTGGAGCTGCAGGGAGGAGTCAGGAGAGGTGCCTCAGTGGTCTTGACGGTGCAGTGGTCAGCAGTCTGGAGGGGTTTGAGGGGCTGCAGTGAGGGTTATTGTGGAGCTGCAGTGCCCTGCCCTTGAATTGGAAAGGTGAGTGTTCCCTGGTAAGGACTAGGGGACAGGGAAGCTGGGGGGATGGAGGGGACAGAGGATGTGTGGGGGTGGGAGGCAGGGAGGCTGGGTGGAGCCAGGGGATCTGGGAGGGTCTGTGTGGGAGCAGGGAGGCTGGAGGGCTGGGTGAGGCAGGAAGGATGTGTGGGCAAGGGATCTGGGGGTCAGTGTGAGGGCTGGGAGGCTGGGTGGACAATCTGGGGTGTCTGGGTGGGGGCAAGGAGGCTGGGTAGGAGGGTCTGGGTGAGGGCAGGGAGGTATTTTTACTAAAAAAAATTGTCTGTGTTTTTGTTTCTGTAAACTGCCCTGAGCCTTTGTGGAAGGGCCGGGTATAAATTTAAATAAATAAATAAGTAAAGTTCTCTGCACAATATATTTCCAAAGGGGTCCCCACCTCTATACAAAATTTTTAGGGGTCTGCAAATGAAAAAAGGCTGATAACCCCTGAGCTACAGGACATCCGTGACATGTTACTCTTTCCAAATGGAATGGGGGTGATAACACACCACGAGTGGTTACTGCTGCAAATCAAGAAGAGACCCATGTAAAATTGATGTCCAGTTTATGAATTTCTCACCTAAACCAATTCTTGTAAAATTAAGAGGAGATATTTAAATTCAATCCTGTCAGATACTTTTTCAGCATCTAGTAAGAAAAAAGCTTCAGGAGAGTCATGTGCAGCTGAAACATGTGTAGCAATTTGCAGTACCATCCGAGGCCAACCTACCCTTTATGAAGCCTACCTGATCAGCATGTATCAAAACTGGAATCACCTTACAAAGTCTTAGAGCAAATAATGTTGTGAGTATATTTTAATCAACGTTCAAAAAAGAGAGTAGGTGATGACAATCCCTCCTTTTCCTTCTTTAATGGTAAAATTATTAAAGCTGTTCTTCCCTCTCTGGACAAATTGCCCTTTTGAAATATTTCATTGTACATATCTAGTAATAATGGTGCCAGACATTTTTGAAAATTCAAAAAATTCAGTTGGAAAACTACCAGGTCCTGGAGTTTTCCCTTTATTTAAGGAATGCACAATATCTATAACTTCCTGTAATGTGATTTCCTTTTCCAGCTCTAATTCTTGTGTAGGTGGTAGTTTTGGAAGACTATTTTTTTCCCATGAACTGACTGAATTTTGTCATATCAACATTAACATCTGATTTATATAGTCCCAAAATAATTTTTAAATTCATTATTTATCTCCTGTGGTTCTAAAATAATTTTTCCATCAGAGGTAAGTACTAAAAAGGTATGCTTATTTGATGCCTCTGTGTTAAGTCTTCCAGCCATTCCAATAACTTTCCTGCCTTATCACCCCACTCACAATAATGCTATTTAACTCTGGGTATTTTCAGACGTGACAGGGCCAATAGGCCCCGTCACGAAAACAATATATTCATCCCCCGCCGGGACAACCCCGTCATGCCCTAACAGACATGCTGGGGGATCCCGGTGGGGAATCGGGGAGGGGACGGGGCCGCACGACGCAACGTGCGGCTGCATGGTCCTGCCCCTCCACGCCGCCCGCCCTCTGGGGAGATGGGCGGCCAATGTGGCCTCAGCGCTCGCCTGCTTTGGCCACAGGTCGGAATCCCTGCGGGGATTCCGGGCCGTGGCCGTAGTCCAGAAGTCACGGTGGGGTTCATCACGGCGGGGAATCGCCTTCGCCATGCGACCACCGCCAGTCCTGCCGTTTCGGCCGCTTGCGTGATGAAAGTGATTCCCCACCATGGTAACATTTGGGGGGGAACATCTGTTCCCCTCAACAGACGTTCCATGATCGCAGCCACCACAGGGAATTGACTGTCGTTGACTGTGATCTAGTAACTTCTGAAAATACCCTCTGTTGAGTTGAAACTCAATCTGATGTGAAAGATTTTAGATTATAGTTGTATTTTGCCTGTGTAAGGGATCTAAATATAATAATAATAAATGTTTATTTCGCGTGGCCAATAGTCATTGCAAACAAATACCAATAGTTATACTTGTAAAATACAAACCAATCTGTACAAATACAAATACTTATAAAACGGGGGGGGGGGGGGGGAACAAAGTTCATAAACCATTCCAATAATATAAGTGGATAAATTCATACAATAGCTGATATAATTTTATTAAAGGTTGCTCTTTTCTTGCACAGCTCTTTTGACAAATCAGAAAATAGTGGTATTTGATGTCCTTTTAAATGTAAGATTCCCTACCTTCCTAGCTGATGTCAGAATATTAGCCTTGTCAGACTCAGAGAATCTCAGGAGATTAAATATAATTGGCCTGGGCTTCAGCTTGTCCTGGTTAGAATTTGATCCTAGGCAGAGAGTTCAGTTTCAGGTGGAGGCAGTGATAGAACTTGTTTCAGATTTTCTGGTATGACACGTAGGAAACCAATCAGCCCTCAGGATTCCAATTAATCTTACATTATTTCTACAAGAACAATTTTCCAGTTCACCTTGTTCTAAGATGCTGATCTTTAATTTAAGAATAGTTTTTTCTTTTTTAATTTCTATAATACCAATGCTCTTTTTATCCATGCCATTTTCAAGCATTGTAATGCAATTTTCTTTACCTCAATAATGTCTGTAGTAAGCCCATGTATATCCTGAGAAATTATTTCTAGTTTTTTTGACAAAAACTGCCTCATAGAGGCAATCTATTATTATTATTATTTTTATTATTATTATTATTTACATAGCGCCAGTGATGTACCTGGTGCTTTACAGAGAATAAGATAGACACGGTCCATGCCCGACTGCTTACAATCTAAAGACAGGTGGAGGGGAGTCAGGGAAGGGGGAACAGAGGGAGAGACAAGGGATGCAACAATCATGAGGATGTGAGAACTCAGGTACATGTTCTTGGCTTAGTTACAGTACATTGGGAGTTTGCAGACAACAGGTGGGGGATAATCTTGCGTGGGGATAGTTAGCAGGAGTTAGGAAGGGCAGAGCGGAAGAGGTGGGTTTTGAGGAGGGATTTGAAGGGTCGAAGGGAAGGGGCAAGGCAGATGTGGGCAGGGAGGGAGTTCCAGGCATGCGGGACAGTGAGGGAGAAGGGCCGAAGGCTGTTGGGGGAGCAGGGGAGGCGTGGGAGGGCATGGAAGAGGAGCGAAGTGCTCGAACAGGGGTTTGGAGGGAGATTAGGGCACAGAGGTAGAGGGTAGCAAGGTTGTGAAGGGCTTTGTATGTGAAGACGAAGAGCTTGTACAGAATACGCTCAGGAAGGGGAAGCCAGTGGAGAGAGGAGAGGAGAGGCTGCACATGGTCAAAGAGACGGGCTAGGTGGATGATTGAGACACTAAGGACTGAGACATATCAATCTCATCTTGGACCTGTTTGGGGATCCATATTTCATCCCGTTCGTGTGCTTGGATTTACTTTTGGAGCTTGCTGATGCCGTTTATGTATGTAGAAAAAGAGTCCACGGACTTCGCCCGTAATAATGAACTAAAAATAAATGACATTAAATCAGGATGTAAAGGTAGTGTAGAGAGCTGAGGAGCTCAGTGATTAGGCAACCGTCTTGTTCCATGGTATCATGTTGTTGACCCAGGCTTACAGGCCTAACACATTCCACGTATTTATTGGCCATAGTTTGATTAGATTGAAGTTTGAACTTTGTCCGAGATAAAACAAATGCTCTTCTGAACCTTTTTAGTTAAGTTTCCAGCTAGATTTAGTGAAAAGGAAAGAAGACAGAAGTTAGGTAATTAGAGATGCAAGATGAGGAAGTAAAAAGGGAAGGGAGCTGTAAAATTAACTCAAAATAGGTGCAGATTCTAGGTTAGCTCAAAGTTAGGCAGGGTTTCTAGGTTTCATATCAAGATGAAGATACCCAAAATGCTAACTACATAGATCTTTTATAATATTATGCATGTGTCAGGCATGCATATGTCAGTTCCTGACATATTATTGGAAGTTACCAATATCTAATTTTCAGACAGCGGCAGCTGCCTGAATACTTAAATGTACAGCCACTCTTCAATAAAAAAAAGAAACTGCTGAAGCCCCAATTTTGCAAAAACCGCTTGACCTACGTTTCTGAAAATTTCATCATGGCTGTAAATTGTGAGGACC
This sequence comes from Sphenodon punctatus, assembly GCA_003113815.1. Taxonomy (NCBI): domain Eukaryota; kingdom Metazoa; phylum Chordata; class Lepidosauria; order Sphenodontia; family Sphenodontidae; genus Sphenodon; species Sphenodon punctatus. Next base: position 4,775,971 of record QEPC01001717.1, on the reverse strand, counting down.
ATCATATCCACAAAATTTGAAAAATATCCATCAGGAAAATAAAAAGTTATTGCAGCTTAAACGTTAATTGCTTGTGGTCAAAATTCATACTGGCCTCGTGCATTTGAATCATCAATATCTCCTCCCCGTGGAGGAGTTGAGCCCCCAAACTTCA
>QEPC01001717.1:4696631-4770962 GCA_003113815.1 Sphenodon punctatus | reverse complement strand
CCCCTTGGTTTACTGAGGGGCTGCGGTGTATGAAGCATGTAGGCAGGAGGCTAGAGCGACGCTGGCGTCGGACTCGATCTGACTCCGACCGTCTTCTCCATAGGGCCCATTTGCGGTCCTATGTTGAGGCTATGAGGATGGCAAGGAAGGAGTTCCTTGCTGCCCTCATAGCGTCTGTGAAGTCACACCTGGCGGAGCTGTTCTGGGTGGTGCGGGGGCTGTTTAGTCCAGCCTCCCTCCGCCTGGATGGGGACTTGTCCCAGGCCCGCTGTGAGGAGTTTGTCAACTACTTCGCAGACAAGATTGCTCAGATTCAGACCGACTTTGACGTGGGATTAGGGGCAGTAGGGGAAGAGCGCGAGGGGATGGAAGTCCCGTCTGGTCCAGCTTTGTGGGGGGAGTTTTGGGAAGTGACGCCGGCTGATGCTGCGGACGTTTTGGGGTCTGTGAGGGCCACCTGTTGCGAACTTGATCCATGCCTGTCCTGGCTGGTGAAAGCCTCCAGGGAGACATTGGGGACGGTGCTGGCGAGGATTGTTAACGCGTCCTTGCAACAGGGGAGGCTGTCGCCTTGCCTCAAGGAGGCTGTGGTGCGCCCCCTGCTGAAGAAACCATCTCTGGACGTGGAGGCGCTCGCCAGTTACTGACCTGTCTCTAACCTTAAATTTTTAGGGAAGGTTATTGAGCGGGCGGTGGCACTCCAGCTCCGGCTGAATCTGGATAACATTGGTTTCCTAGACCCTTTTCAATCGGGGTTCTGTCCCGGCTATGGCACTGAGACAGCGTTGAGCTGTAATTTAGAGTGCTGTACTGCTATTTACTCATGAAAGGTACATATTAATAATTAGTCTTGCACTGCACATGATACACATAAAATATCCCTGGAAATAGAATCAAACAGAGATCATGCCTAAAGTATTTAGGAAACAAAGGTTTCCTTTCCACAAGATCCCCATTATATTCCAGGACATTCACATAGGCTCCTAAAATCAAAGATAGTTCTATGCCAGGAATACAGAAGGAATATTAACCTCCTTAATCCAAGCTGACCTAGCAAATTTTCCCATGGCAATATATCTACAGGAAGGGAACCACAGGGTGTGGCAGTTTATGCAAGGGAGAACGATAGGCCCTTTTTATGGGGGTGGGTGGGGGGATGGGTGAGCTGGTGCAGTGGGTGGAGGCAGGTGTGTGTCCCTTAAATTTAATTGCCTGGGCTGAGCCCTAGCAAGTCCCCCCCAATTAAGCCCTGAACACAACCACTTCCACCTTCTTTGCCTTCCTTCTCAGGTCAGGGATGCTTGTCTGGGTTTCTCTTTTCCAAAAGGTCAGTGGCTCCACTTACTTAGGAAACATGAGTTCACATTGGTGACCACCACCCAGAATTCATAGTCACTGAAGTGGGCATTCACCTCAACTTTCTACAGTGGTCTGACAAAATTCAATTGCTGGCATTAAGGAACCAATTGGCACTCTCCCTTGCTCCAGCCCATCTCCCTCTCATCTTTGACAGCAGCACTTTAAATTCCCTTGCCCGCACCCCAGCCTGGCACCACTGGCTCTGGGTTCCCACTACCAATTCACCTCCCATCCAATCCATTTGGGTCTGTAGTGACTCCAATTTCCCATCAAGCAGCAGCACAATGATGAGTCAATGCTGGAGCTGAAGCATGGGGCTAATGGTTTATAGGCGGTACGGGGAACCAAAGCTGGCCCACGGCTGTTTTCTGTTGGCTCCTTTTCCAATTCCTGGATCTGGCTCATGGATCCAACCCCTTCTCTCAAGCAGTGGAGAAAAATGCACTCAGGAAGAAGGGAACAGAGGTTAGGGTATGCACTCATGGAGATGGGGTTGGAACCGTGGCATAGGGCATTTTAGACAACACACTGTCCACCCACTACCTACCCCCCCCACCCACTAGACATGTTGCAGGACTGCAGTATTGCCCTATGCATGCCCTGTAACATATATAGTGGGTGGGAGGTGGGTGGGGAGTGTTTTCTTGTCTGAAAACACCCATAAATTCTAGGAATGGGCATTACAGCTTCAGATTATTAACTGTTCAAAAATGGCAATTACGGAGTAATCTGAACTTCACTGTGCCATTAAGGATTTCCATATTTACAGATCATATTTCCGGATTAGGTTAAAATATGTGTAACATACAGGCCCATAGGACCTATAATGCAAAGAGCTCTGGCCCTGAATAGGATGTTATGGTTAACTGAACATCAAGGATTAGTTACAGTGACATTTTCCTCTATGTAATGGTTTGTCAAACATTCCTATGTCATAAATTAATATTATTTATAAATTAAAATATTTGAGTAGATGGATGGCAGCTCCACCTCTGGCTGGTGCCCCAGGGTTAGACTGCCTGCTCTGCTGGTGGTGCTCTGGGATGTTCTGGAGCACCGCCAGCAGGACAACCCCGGAACGGGAACAGCCTCTCCTACTTCTGCTCTGCTTGCACATCTGACAGGCTGCCTTTAAACAGATGGCCCACCCAGGGGTGAGGCAGGAGAGAGGTGGGATAGCTGTCCATGTGAAGACACACAATGGGTGATTTCAGACGTTACGGGGCCCGTTGGCCCCATACCGAAATCAACCCATTTGTTCCCCACCGGGGTCACCCCATCACGCCATATCAGACGTGCCGGGGGGATCCCGGTGGGGAATCCGGGAGAGGGCGGGGCCGCACGGCGCAGCGTGTGGCCGCACGGCCCCTCCCCCTCCACGCACCCCACCGCCCACCCGCCCTCTGAGGAGACGGGTGGGCGGTGGGGCCAATGCGGCCGCCACGTCCGGCCGAATGCGCCACGGCCCGGGATCCCGCCGGTGATCCCGGGCCATGGCGAGCAGCCAGACGTTACTTTTTTTTGGTCCCTGCCGGGGGTCCATTTGACCATGCTTCCCAGGACATTCTCCCGGCTAGCCCGGGAAGCATGGTTCAAATTGACCCCTTGTGCAGATTGACCGTGGCGAACATCTGGCGGCCGCCAAACAGACGTTCGAGACACATTGACCACAGGTGGGTATTCACCGTGGTTCACTGTGATCTCGTAACGTCTGAAAATACCCAATGATTCCAAGATCCCTTTCCTGAGTGAGAATTATCTTAGCATAAAGCTTTCCCACTAGTGGCAACAGGCTTATGGGCCTATAACAACCTGGGTCTTTATGCTAAGATAATTTTCAGGCATTTAGAGAACTGGGCTTCTGACCAAAGAATAATTCCGGAAGAGCAATTCGGTTTTCGGGGAGGCAGTTCTACGAGGGATAACTGCTTCATACTGTCCCATATTATATCTAAATACATTAAGATAAGGGCTGGGAAATTATTTCTGGTTTTTATTGATTTTCAAAAAGCTTTTGACTCAGTGCCAAGGGGGAAATTGTGGCGGAAAATGCAACAATTAGACATAAATGAAGATTTACTTACCTTAATTATCCAAATCCATGCTGGTAATACAACCAGAATAAGACTAGGAGCCATGGGGAATTTATCATGCCCTTTATCATGCACCTCAAGAGGTGTCAGACAGGGTTGTGTGCTGACTCCTCCGTTGTTCAACATCTATTTAAGTGATCTTATTAAGAAATTACTGGATAAAGAGTGTTGACCTCTGAAGATCAAAGACCGGGCTGTTATGGCATTGCTTTATGCTGACGACATTGTATTAATGCCTCAGACTAAAAGAGGTTTGCAGCACCAACTGGAAAAACTGCTGGATTATTGTGAGGAGAATGAACATGTTATAAACTGTAAGAAATAGCAAATTATGGCCATGGGGAACAAATCGTACCTGTGTGTTTGGAACATAAAAGGTAATGAGTTCCCCCAAGTTAATTCTTGTATCTATCTCGGCATCACCTTCAGTAGCAATGGGCTGTGGGAAAGACACAAGAAGCAAACAGCATTAAAAGCCACAGTAGCTTATAAAAGGATTTTAAGGTTGGCAGCAAGAGCTAAATTTACTAAAATCTCCACCATTCTGAAAGTTTTCAGAGCCAAGGTTCAGACACTTCTGACCTATGGTGCCGAAATAGTCCCGTTAAGCAAATTTGAGGCCCTTGAAGTAATTCAAAATAAATTTCTCAGAGGGTTGCTGAGCATGCCCCAGGGTGTTCCTGGAGTGGTAGTACGGGCAGAGACAGGTATGTTACCGACTGTGTGTATTGGGAAGCTGGCCAGTATCAGGTATTGGATTAAACTTTGTAGCCAGAGCAGTGATGCTCTGTCTACTTCATGTCTGACGGAGGAGCTGGAATATGATGGTCCATTATATTATCCCTGGCTGTCCCAAATGCTGCTTAATATGAGGGAAATGGGCTTAGCATTCTCATGTTTTGGGGGGAAAACTGTACCTCAACAGAAATTTTTAACCTCCCTTAATGCAATGGATATAGCCAGACAAAATGATATGGCGATAGTTATCGCCTGGAAAGCAGCACCCTGGTATCAGCATGTCAAGAAGGAGCACAAATTTGAAATCTATTGAAATAAGATAAGTGATTCAATTCTACGAAGGAATTTCGTGCTATTACATCTCCAATTATATACTTCCACAGTTCTGTCTGGGCGGTTTATGGGCAAACCTTATGAGAAACGAATTTGTCCCTGTGCTATGCGGGAGATAGAGGACCTCCCCCAATGTTCTGTTCAGTTGCTCCTTGCATGCAAACTTAAGACAATGCTGGATAGATCCATTGTGGGAAGGGAAAAAATTTCTCCCAATGTGCCAGAAAATTAGACTATTACTGACTACAACTAAAGGGAAGGAGATAAGACTAGTAGCAACATTTGCATTATTGACTGCCAGATTGCATGAGGATGCTGCGGCATAAAATTGTATCTAAAGTTCCCTAAAATGGAATTATTTTAACTTCTTTTAGACCTAGTGAAGTGATGCCTATCTTTCCATTGCTGTTATGATTTATATAACTTTGTATCTGTTTTTATATTGATTGATGCTGCGGGTTGGCACTTATAAATGTTAAATTTGACATTGGGGATCTATTTGCAAGATTGGTTGTAGATCTGCAATCAGTTTTTTGAATTATTTGTTAATTATTTTATTTTCCCTAATTTCCATATTCCTCTGTATTCTTTTGTCTGTTCTTCTTTTTATGGCCATGGCGAAAGCTGGTGCCACAATAAATAAATAAATAAATAACTACTCCCCTTTCCTGAGTGGTAACCCCTAATTTAGAACCCAGTACTGTGTATGTATAGTTAGGATTATTTTTCCCTATGTGCACCACTTTGCATGTGTCTACTTTGGCCCTTTTAAACGGACTGCAGAGGTGCTGCGGTCCGTGGGGGATGGAGTCGTCGGCAGGTATACGGTGCGTGTGCAACCTGGAACACGAATGTACACCCACCTCCACCAATCTCCACTCATCTCCATGCACGGAGGCACCTCTGTTTTCCCTGATGACTCCATGCATGGGTGATGGGTGGAGATGGGTGGAGCATGGGAGTGTGCACACACACACACCCCCATTCCCACCTGTGGTCAAACGGACGCCCTCTCGGCCATCTCCCACCAAGTCACCCACCAAGTCACCCATGTGGGCAAGGGGGGGGGATCTCGTGTGAAAAAGGCCATGGAGTTTCATCTGCCATTTAGTTGCCCAGTCGCCCATTCATTAGGGATGTGCAATTTGTTTCATATTCATTAGTTACTAAACAAATGGAGTCCCATTTGTTTTAGTAACTAATGTTCCAAAAACAAATGAATAAGTAAACGCTTTCAGTCATTCCTCCCCACTACCGCTTATTTTAATAAAATATTTTTAAAAAACCCCAAAACACTGCACATGTGCAAAATGGCCACCAGGATTATTCAGCCAGTTTGGAAGTGGGCATGCATGTATGAATGGTCTGGCAGCCATTGCACATGCACAGTGATCTGATTTTTTTTTTTTAATTTATTTTAATATATTTTTTTTTAATGGTTGGCTCTCTTCCTAAATGGCATCAGCAGCATTGGCACCATTGTGGAAAAGGGCCGCACATGTGCAGAATGCTCCCAGGAGTCATTTGCACATGAGCCGTGATTTTTAAATTTTGTTTTATTTTTATTTTTTTTAAAACATGACCAGATCATCAATTATTCCAAATTCCTTATTTCCTGGTCAGCCAGGAGTGCTCTATTGCAGCTATGATCTACTCATCAAGTTTGAATAGCAACATTATGCAGAGAGGCGCTCTCGGTAGCTGCCCCATAAATATGGATCTCCCTTCCCCTGGAGATTCATTCAATCTTGATCCTGCCCAAGACTTTCTGTTTATCCAGGATTTTAGCAGGTGGACTCTGGCCAACTAATTTGTATTATTTGCTGTATTATTGTATGTTTACTACTATTAGGGATTCAGAGCCTTAACCAAGGCCCATTACAGTCAACGGGAATCTATCCATTATGGATTGCAATGTGCCTTGAATTAGACCATCACTGTCTGCCTCTAATTCTGACTCGGACAAAACTCCTGTCATTACAACTTTGTCTTTTCATCTTGCCACTTTGTTATCCTCTCCAGCTGGTCTCAGAGCTCAAATAATAATGGAATTCTTCTTAACCAACTATCCAGCAAAATCTCAACTTAAACCACTATTATTTTCTATATCTTTTCATGTATTTGGTCTTTGAATTCAGTCCAAGAATAGGATTCAAAACATTAACAGTTACAGAGAACTGGCTCTCAGCAGCAATAACAGTTATGATGGTTAAAAGTGAGATGACACAAAAAATGCCACCAGAAGATAGTAGGAAGACTCCAAAATGTCCGAAGCGTTTACACCCAAAATGGAGTGGCTTTGATCAGATCATGTTTAGATGAGTGTCTTCAAACAAAAATATTACCTTTCAAAGCCAATTAACTCTTGAGTTATGTGGATGCAGTTGTCATGACTAGAGCTGATATAAGAGTGCTATGAATTCTCGCAAGAATCTTGCGACCGGTGAGATTGCGTGAGATCTTGTTAGGGTTTTCAAGAAATTAGTGAGATTCTTGAAAATTCCCCCAAATTCTATTCACATGTGCAAAGTGGCTACCATAGCCATTCTGTGCATGTGTGCCCCACAGTGGCCATTTTGTGTATGCGCAGAGCATTTTTTTTATCTTTCTCAAAAATCTCACAAGATTCTTGAAAACCCCCAAACGCTCTGCTCGTGCACAAAGTGGGCACCTTGGCCATTCTTTACATGTGTTGCCCCTGGTGGCCATTTTGCATATCTGCAGAATGTTCTAGCGGGTCATTTTTCGGCACTCATGAATCTCACGTGAATGGCGGTGAGAACACTGATTCTTGCGAGATGCTCAACCTGGAAAATCTTGCAAAGAAGTCCATTCTTGGTGAGATTTTTGAGTGGCTTGAATCTCATTTCAGCCCAAGTCATGACCCAGAGGTCTTGGATTGGTGTCCCATAGCATCACTGCATTCCTTGAAATCTGGGGCTTGGCTCATCTGCGAGAAGGGTTTCTTCTTACTTGTCCATGTCACCCATTCTGCTCAACTGAATTTGCTGCTTTTTAGCATCAAAGTCTAACCAGCAGCAGGAAGAAGTTGAGACATACACTTTCCAAGGTCTCTGTGTCTGCTCTGATTACCTGTTTGCTTGCTAGTAGTGCCCCTTTGCTTATATTCCTGAGTCAGTGGTTGTCACCTACTTCAACCCTTGTCCAGCCTGTGCTCCAGAACTTGCCTTCTTCCCTGATAGCAGCAATTAGTACCTACCTATGTTCAAGTTTATTTTAGGCATTTAGCTTTCACCATAGCCACTGCACAATCAAATAAATACATGTACCTACCTATGTAGATCATATAGTATCCAAGGTTAATGTCTTATAAAAGTGTGGTATCCATTTTAGACTCTGGCTTGGTTGGAGGAAATTTGAATAGAAACTTAATGCAGCTGAGAGTGATTGTGCTACTTAAAAAATGAAATGTGCTGATGTGATTTAGTATGCAAAGGAATGAGAATTCCACAAAGGCATTTTTAGAGGATTATAAAGGTTAACTTCTTGCTGCAGTGCTGAATACTATCAGTCTCTCACTTTTCAATGAGTTTTACTTGAATTCAGGGCTTAGTATCTTGCCTATTTCAAATCATCTGCTGTTTGATATTCACATTGGAATTGTCAAGCCAGAGTCAATTTTTCTGCTACCAAATTTTTCAATAGTGTGATGTCATATTAGACTGCAAAGCATAGGGATTTATTTTAATAAGCTGAGCACTGGCTAGTTACTTTAATATTTTTAACTTTTATTTAACATTTCAAGTCATTCCAGGAATCATGAAAGGACATAAGAATTATTTTTTTTAAAGTTTCCTACTATTACAGAGAGTATGAGTTAACATGTCTAACTTGTGTAACAGTGGAAAATATAGTACACACAATTCACCCTGGGTCCTTTTCACTCAATTTAAATTATCTTAGGCCCTGATCCAAAGTATCTACACTGGGCACCTTTAGACACAACAGAAACGGGTGTCTGGATGTGTGTTGACACCATTATTTAGCCATGCATATGTCCCCGTGTTTGCTGCGTTGCAGTACTTACACAATTACATCTACCAGTGTTTACTTAAACTCTAGATGTAGGCACTGATGCGCAGCCTGCCACAGCTTCCCCAAATGATATCCCATGATGCACTGCTCCCTCCCCTCGCTATACAGTGCTGTCACTTTTAAATCCCAATGTTCTTCGAGATGGCTCCGTACATTCTCACAAAGAAATGTGCAACAATAATGACCTACCTCATAGGGTTGTTGTGAGGGTGAAGTAGATACTGATTGTAAAGCAGCAGTGGGGAACGTCAGGCCTGGGGATCAAAATGCAGCTCACAACTGGTTTTTATTTGGCTCCCTTCCTGTTCCTGGATCTGGCCCCAAGATCCAGTTCCTTCCCCCAAGCATTGAAAAACGTAGGCCACTGCCATGCCAAGTTCAGTGTAAGGAAGCAGAAATGAGTCCATACGTACAAGGATAGGAGACAGATCAATGGCACAGTTCCATGATCTAGTAGTAGACACTCCTCGTCCTGAGTGCACTCCTTAAAAACTCCCAGCCCAAACTTCTCTGTGGCCCTTGGAGTTCGTACTGACTTTCAAAGTAGCCCCTGGGAGGCAAACGTTTCCTCAACCCTGTTGTTAAGCTTTGACTAATGAAAGTGCTGTAGTGGTAAAAAATTATTCAGGAGATGGAAGCAAAGTAGTTGAGATGATATCTTTTATTGGACCTACAACCTCTTGATGAGAAATTGATTTGATTTAAGCCACATAGGGACCTTCCTCAGGCATGTAACAAGTCAGAACTATATTCTCAGCAAATACATATATTTTTTATTATTTTATTTATTTAATAATTTATATCCTGCCCCCTCCTGCTAAAGCAACTTGGGGCAGCTAAGAAGTCGCACATTATAATGTAAATATATAAAATACAATAATATAACAATAATAAATATAAAAATAAAGCCCAAGGTGAAGTATACAAAAACAACAAAACCACAAAAAACCTCTCCATAACCCACAACCACCCACTATATTTAAGCAATAACTTGGGAGGAAGCTGTTAAAGGAAAAAATAGATTTGTGTGTTGTTTGTTCTTTGTTTTTTTAAAAAAACATTTAAAACTAATGAGATTAAAAAACATTGATAATTTGGGGGGATTTCAGACGTTACGAGTCTGAAATTCACCCCGCCTGAACCACGGTCAAACATGGGCCGCGTTTGACTGTGGTGATCATCTGTTTGCTCACCGCCAGATGTTCACCACAGTCAAACGCGGCCCGTGTTTGCATTCACCAAGCTTCAGGACCTCCGGACGCGAGGAGGTCAAGAAGTGTGGTGAAAGGCCACCACAGCTGTGGTGAACGGAAAGTAACTTCTGTTTACTTACTGTTCACCACGGTCAATGGAATTCACCCTGACCTGTGGTTGCGGCAGCAGCCATATTGGCCGCTGCCCATTGGGAGAGAGGAGGGCCGCTGGGGAACGCAGGGGGCGAGATTGTGTGGCAGCACGCTGCACTGCACGGCCCCTCCCCCTCCAGAGGGGTGCCGCTTTAGATGTGATGGGTGGTCGCTTTCACCACGGGCCGTGGTTTGGCGGTCCCCACGGCCGGGGGCAATGAGGTGCACGTCTGTTGGCATGCCCCTTCACCCCTGGCTGTGGTCCAAATCACCCCACAGCCCATGGTGAAAGCGGCTGCCCATCACGTCTGAAATCACCCAGAGTTTGAGTTTTTGAGTTTTGTCTCTCTGGGTAATAAATGACCATTACATTTTCAAATATTTCTTGCCTTTTATTCCTTGCAGTGCTGTTCCTTAACATCAGGGTGAATCAGACTCATACTTTATCAAAACAACAGCACAAACAATTAAACTAGGGCTGCAGCGAATAGATGATCTGAGTACTCACTAAGATTTCCAAGGTTCTGAATACCAGGACCGAATACTCGGTCATCACTCAGAACTTTTGCCAAGGACCCAGAAATCGGAATTCGGAACTCCGGCCCTCGGAAATCCTCAGCACTAGGGTGCCCCATAGAGAAAGCATATAGTCCCACTTCTTGCCTTGTAGGGGTGTGCACAAGACTCCCATGTCATTTCCGTTTTTCATTTTCATTATTAAAAATGTCATTTTTCATTATTATTATTAATAATGACAATGTCATTTTTGTTATCGTCATTATCAGTATCAGTATAATTTCAAACCAAGATTTTATTTTTGGTATCATTATCGGTATTGATTCCCATGCACAAATGAAGATTTTGCAATACCGGTAATGATACCAAAAGTGGAAGTTATATGATAGGCTGTGCTGTGTCTGGTGTGGTTGGCGGAGACCTGCTACCTTGAGGGGAAAAAAATTGGATTTCTTCAGCTTGGGCGGTGGGCTGCCACCAGTGGCAGAAGTGGCAGCAGGCTTTCCAACTCCCCCCACGTGTATGTCCACGTCCTCTACCAGGGCCACCTGCCCCAGAGGCTGAACTACTCCTTCCCGTCTCGTTGTACTACGTATGTTGTACACACAAGTGCACACACAGTCAAATATGTATTATGTGTATGTGATCTAATTATATATGCAAAACCTAACCTAAATCTAAACTATATTTATACAATATGCCTATCCTATAATCCTAATATATATCATAAAACAGACTAACCTAAATATCTATATAGTATCTAATCTCTCTACATATATACATAACTAATATCTATATCTAATGGAGATGGGGAAGGGAAAAGGAAAACTATTATCTAATCAATCATCTATATAACTATTATAATCTGTATGTCTATAATATCTATCTATATCTAATCTATACTACCTGTTTATATATAATGTACAAGGGGGAGAAGGGCAGGGAAAGGGAGAAGGTCATAACAAAAATGACATGCACACCACCCTGCCAGCAGGCAAAAGAGAGAGAGAGAGAGAAAGACAGAGACAGAGGGTACTTTCAGACATGACGCTAACCACCCTTTAACCACCCTTGGTGGTTATTTATGCATGTTGCAGGGCTGTATTGGTGCCCTATGCAGCCCTGCAACATGCATAAATAACCACCAAGGGTGGTTAAAGAGTGGTTAGCATCATGTCTGAAAGTACCCAGAGAGACAGACACAGAAGCCAGCAGAAAGAGCAACACCAACATTTAATAATGTGATCACAAAGTTTGCCACCCCCCCGCATGCCCAATGATAGATACACATGCAAGGCTTGCAACGCAAGCTCTGTGGTGGATGGATGGACTGCACTGGGGTGCACTAAAAAACACTGGCTGTTATAGCCAGTGTTAGGATCTAGGGAATTAGCTCTCTTTGGATCGGGGGACCCACACACCCTGGTTTGCACATATGAGAGATTCACATAGAAGGGATCTTAAATCATAGTTATAGATTTATTTAGTTGTTCACACATTTATAAAACCCAGTCTGTAATGATCCAGCAGCAGTTACCTAGCTATAAAATATCCCACACCCAAAGTCAGTCTTACATGTCTTGAAAGTTCAAAACGGTGGATGTCATCTGTCAGGAGCAGGAGATAGGTGATGGCCTGGTCTGATCAAGTTGTAGGACCCCCTATGGAGGGGTCCCGGAAAGGGTCAACAGACCACGGACACCAAGTTAGATGCCAAGCACTGAGACAACGTTCTGGTCTCCGCTTCAGTCTTTTATAGTGTTTTGGGGAGAAGATGTTCTTTAGTATGCATATTCCAGGGTGCTTGATTGTGCAATGTGCTTGCTGGTATTCATCTTACAGGGTCTGGAAGTCATCTCCCTTTCCTATCCGTCGGGAGCCTGGGTGCTAATGGTCACATTCCCAGTTTGTTTGTTAGTCAGGGTGGGCACTTGATAACAGGACATCTTTTCCCCTCCCTTCAGGCAGGGAGCAGATATGCCTTTGTTATCTGTTCTGGTGCAAAAAGGGTGATGGCGGCTTGAATGGCTTCTGCTTGTCAGTTGGCATCTCCCTGAGCAGAAACATCTCCTCCTTCCCCTCCAGGCATGAAGGAGATATTCTTCAGGGGTGTTCAAGCACCCTCTCATCAAGTCCCTTTGTTTTAGTCTTTGTCAGTGTTTTGTTCCAGGCTGGGTGCGGTTGGTCAGCAATATGATGTAAATCACTGGTCTTGCAAGACATGGTGATACGTTGGGAGTTTGTGAAAGTCATGTGAGATTATTTCCCACACATAGCCTACCTGGCTATTTCTAGAGATCCTGCCTACTGGATCAGTACAGATAATTCAGAGCTTTGGTACAATAGTTACATGCATTTTCAAATATGGTCATTGGTTCCAGCATATTAATTCTCATAGTATATTACATACAATCAAATCGCAACACCAGCATTGCCCCTAGGACAGCCCAGGCCAGGGGAAGTAGAGCAAGGTAGATCCCTCTTGCCTCTATGGTGCCAAGCAGTGCAAACAGCACCCACTTATTTTTTTAAAACAAGCATGATAGTCAAGTAACCTTCAGAATTGCCCCTCTATGGACAGGCCAGGACATGACAGTACAGGCACGCATACACCCCAGCCGAAATGCTTGCAGACCAGCAGTGTAGCACAAAACCCAAATTCACCAAAGAGAATGGAAAATGGCCAAACAGCCACTTTTATTTTGTCCTTGCTAGCCAATTAAAGACTGTCCTGTGCTTGTCCATCACTCACATGTCCCTTTCTATTACCCCCCCTGCCTACCAAATATGGCACTAAGTTTCATTTCCTAGCTCAGAGAAGGTAGGGTCAGGTCTGGGTCACTCCAGTCATGCACGCATCCATCACCCAACTGTGAGGGTTGAGAACTTTCTGAGTACCAGCTGTGGATCTCAGAACTCAGAAATTTGGAACTGAGTCCCATGATCCTCGGTGAATTCTGAACAAAATTGAGTACCGAGTTTCAGCTCTAAATTAAACTTAACCAAGACAAAACTCCTATCCAGTTAAATGGACCTAAGTGTTTGTTGGTATGTACATATGGGGAGGGGTGGGGGGACTTCCTTCAAGCTTCTTGAAATAGATGAGTTTCACCCTCAATTTAAAAATCCCTAAAAGTTTGTCGCCACTTGAGTGCTTGAAGGTTTGTTTACATGTCTCTGATTTTTTGAAAATCGAGGTGACACCTTTTGTTTAATAGCCATTTGGGGCCACTGAGGACTTCTACTACGTTTATCTATTGACCAAAGATATTGTTGGCATTCAATATTGTTTGCATCTAGTATTGTTTTTATATTATGACTTTATAAAACCTGAAGAAGAGCTTTGTCTCAAAACACATCAGTATTGGTTTTTTAAGCTCTTACATTGTTGTGTTTTAATATAGTAGTTGTTGATATTGTTGTTTATTGTGCTTCTGTCCTTATAGTAAATTATTATACTTCCCAATAACGCTTTTGTGGTGTCTCATTGCTGTGTGTGGCTGTTACTGGCCTTATCCCCTTTTTTGTGTCTAAGAAACAGAATGACAACATTTTACATTCGATTTGTATTGCTGTAAAAGTCCAGAAAATATTCAGGGAAGATGGTATAATTTGCTAGGTATTTAAGAACCTGCATAGGTATAATTGTTGGTACACATTGATGGTTCTAGCAATTTTCAACCATCGCCTTTTAGATTTAAGTGCTTCTTATTATTTTGCATGTAAATGATGAGAAAAAAGGAGTTCGGATGATAGCTTTTGTTGGACTAATTTCTGTTGGCAATGGTATGCAAGCTTTAGAGCCACACAGGGCCCATCCTTGGGAAAGTATTGTAAAAAGTCAGAATTGTGTACATAAGGGCTAATCCAAGCTCCATACATGCAAGATATGCACGATACACCATGAGTGTGTACCATGCACACACATGATGCATACTACTTTGACCCTTTTTACACGAGGCACGCCCACTCATGTCCACACAAGTCTACTGCGTGGGCATGAGTTGGTGCTGTCTGTGTGACTGCCGTGGTATGTGGGTGTGCGTGTGTGCGTACTCCCACCCAACTCCACCCATCGCCAACTCACAGAGCAATTGGCCAAAACGGCTATTGTTCCGTGAGTGGGGATGCATGGGGATGTGGGGGAGATAGGTGTGTGCCTGTGTACACACACACCCCCACTGCCCACGCTACCGCTTGCACACACCCCCGCCCCACCCTGTACTGCAGCCCATTTAAAAAGGTCCTTTGTCACCATGTCTTGTTTACCTTGGTGCACATACCAGTAAAACACCAAGTAAAACACACTCTCGCTAGGTTGTTTATTTGTCTCTTTTTGCTTGGCATTTTCACACTTTGTCATTCTGTGGATCTACACTATTTATTCCAGGGATTTTTGATTTCTAATTTTATACTTTGTGTAAAAAACCCAATACTGGTTTTTCGTTTATTTTTTAAATGGCTTATATTGGTCAAACTTTAGTTTTTCAGGGGTGATCTGTTTCAGACAGATTTGGTATTTTTTCCAATTCATTTGGATGCTAAATACATCAGTCCACTAATGTAACATGACTATTGTAGGTTTGCTTGATGAATTTTCTTCTTTCAAAAATTGCAGTCATTAATCTCATACTCATTCACCTTGAGATATTGCAACCTCGGGGAATTGCAAAGTGACTCAATGTTGTAGATTTGAGCAACAGTGGATCAATTCCAGACATCAGGGTCACCACGATATAAGTATTTACAAAGTGAAATTGTCTTATTTTAATCCTTCTCTCCAGGAGCTTAAAACTCTCCTCCCCCAATGTGTGTGTCTTTCTAATTTCCCCCCCCTCAGAAGTGGAATAGATATTTTTGGGCATAAGAAGGAAAGCAGCATTTGACTATTATTGTGGTAGGATTTATGTCTATGGCAGAAATTCTTAGGGAATAAGTCATTCAGTAATTAGGAAGCTACAGATTAAATATACTTACTTATCTTTTTTGCTTTTGGAATGCATCCTTTCATGCAAAATAGTGTGCACATTATTTTAAAAAATAATCCACATGGAAGAGATGATCTTAAAAAAAACACCTGCACAAGTATCTGTAGCAGTGCAGCCTAGAAGAGAGGCTGGCCCTTTAAAGACTGTTAGAACCAGCCAAAGTCAGCACCAGCAGGGCTAACTTTGGCTGGTGTTGTGGTGGCACAGGACAGTGACATAATGGGCCACAGCCAGGCTAGCCCTCATGGTCTGGCTAACAGAGGGACTGGTTGGAGACCAGCTGAGCAAGGTATGGTTGCGACCAGCCCAGAACCTGGAAGTTGAACCCTGAGAGAGAGAGAGAGAGAGAGAGAGAGAGAGAGGTAGAACTTGTAGGTAGGCCTGAAGCAAAAAATCTTGGTGAGTGCCGGTTCCATCAGAAGCAGGGCATTTGCCAAGATTAGCACGACACAGAAACGTACTAGTTTTCACCATTTCCCAGTATTTTTCACACGTTGAATGGGGCTCTCATGGGCCAGTCCCAAGCCCTGTATGTGCCCCACATGCAACCCTGAAGGATGCCGGCTAAACACTGGGGAAGTGCTTGAAATTGTCAAAAGTGCTACAAAACTGTTGTAAAAGTCCCCAAAATTTACCAAAAAAGTCCCAGAAAGTGACAAAAGTGACAAAAAATGGCAAAAGTGTGGAATCACTGGAAACTAATGAAGTCTCAATGGACACTCACAAGCACTCCCCAAAGGTTAGGATTTCCCTTTGGAACAGGAAAATGTGCTCTTGTCTCAGCCCTACTGGTAGGAGACAGGAGGGTGGAAGCTTTTTCTCCCAGTGGCTCCCAGGATGAAGAGCCAGGGAGGGGTCTGCCTCTAAGCTGGCTGGTCAGAAGGATCTTTGCCTGGCCAGCAGTCTTAGAGGAAGGCTCTGAGCCCAGTGAGAGAGAAGACATGTGAGACACAAGGGCTGAGGGGAAAGCTCTTGGCAATAGGCAGCCTAGGAGTGAGGCAGGACAGAGGCAGGAGCCGGTGGAAGGGAGGGCCTGTGCTTAAAGGAAAAGAAGATTGCTATTGAGTGACTGAAGGGACTCAGGAGAGTACAGGTGTAGGCATGCCTGGCTGCAGTAGGCTGGCTGGGCCAGTAAGGGGGTGTCAACAAGTGGGGTGGGCCCTCAGGGTCAGGACTGCAGGTCCTTTTTTTGATCCATGCAAGGACTAGGTCTCTGAGGTGAAGGCACCTAGATGGTGTGCTAGGTAGTGCAGACCCCAAATTGGGAGGATCAGGGGGTGGGGTTATGCCCTGCTGGCCTGGGACTCCCAAAGGTCTAACCCTTGAGACAGCCTAAACCACACTCCTTCCCTGGAAAGGGGACTCCAAACAATGCTAGAACCTGCTCTGGAGGAGGCCAGAGTATTATGGGTGGAGGCTTGTGGCCAGAAGATAACAGGGCCAGCTGCTCTGGTGCTGGGTGGAGTCAACTACTGCCCAGGAGGAACTGTGTAGGGGGAGTGCTCTACCTTGGAAGGGTGAAACAGCAGTCAGTGTGAGAACTATACCCCTCAGTCAAAGGCCTGAGTTGGCCATGGAACTACTCATTGGCTTGATACTAATTCCCTGAGAAGACACCTGTGATGAGCCATGGGGACAACCTCAACCAACAGAGGAAGCCAACAAGTAGAGCTGAAACTCAGTCCTCAGAAAACTTGGGAATCCATTGGGGATTCTGGTACTTGGTTCCAAATTTACAAGTCCAAAGTTCCGAGTATGAAGGCTGGTCCCCGGAAAACTTGAGAAAACTTCGGAAGCCTCAATTAAGTGCTTGCGCCATTGCATGCGTGACTGGAGTGTTTCAGATAGTTGACACACACACACCCCGCCCAGCTTCTCTGAGGTAGGAAATGAAACTTAGTGCCATATTTAGTGGGGGTGGGTTGGGGTATGGGATGGGATGGGATGGGACAGTTGAGTGAAAGAGAAGCCAGATGGCAAGTTTTGGTTGGATGACTTGGGCAAAATAAAAATTGCTATACAACCATTTTAAATTGTCCATGGAATTTGGCTTTGTGTGCTACCCTGCTAATCCGTAAGTGATTGGCTTAGGTGGGGGAGGGGCACCTGGCCTGGCATAGCCTGTCCATAGGGGCAATGCTGGGGGAAAAGGGGTTAGTTGTTTCCACCATGCCATAATTTTTTTAAAAAAATAAGTGGGTGCCACACTGCTGCTGCTTGCCACCATGGAGGCCAGAGGGACATCTGCCTTGCTCTACCTCCCCTGGCCTGGGCTGTCCAAGTTACCAGTGCTACACCAATGCCATGCCTTTAAAAAAAAAAAAAAAAAGCAGGTATCCCTGCTCCCTGCTGCTTGAACTACTTGGTGCCATGGTGGCCAGAGGGTTATGCCTAGCTCCACATCCCCTGGCCTGGGCTGTCCATGTACTAGGGGCAATGCCAGGGGTTACCACCGGTGCCAAATATACTTAACATTTGGGTACTGCTGCTTCTTCCACTGCCTGTTGGTAAGTTGACAGCACCCTAGAGGCCAGAGATGGATGACTTTTGCTGTGATTTTTGTCGGCACTGTTTGCTTTCTGCATGCAGTTGCACTGTTTGGGTTTGTCTTCTTGAGTGATTGGCTCACGCTTGCTAACCTGCTTTTCTGGGCACTGCCTGCCATAATGATTTTAAAGTAGGTACACTTTAAAAACATTAAAGGAAAGAGTTTTGAGTTCTGGGGATTTCTGTGGTCCGGAGTTATGAGTCACGAATTCTGGGTCCTTGGACAAAGTTCTGAAGTTCAGCCAAGTACCCAGGTACTCAGAACTCGAGCCAAGTACTCGGATGGCGTATTCAATGCAGCCCTACCAACAAGTACTGAGAACACCTCCCCGGAATACTATGCAGCTATAGTATTCTCTTGAATACTTTCTTAAACATAGTATTTATGTGTTTAAATTATGAAATATGATCAACATTACAAAAATGGAGCAAAATCTAGGAAGAAAGAGAGATGCAAATTTTCAGTCACCAAAGCTAAAGAAAATCCTGGACAAACAGTTGCAAAGTGCAAACTCAGGCTTCCATACCTCTACTCCTATCTAGCCCTTGTTTCGTGTGTGTTACCAGACATAATGCTAAATACATGGAAATCCAATGCATGTTGAATCAGATGATGACATAGGAAACGTAGCCAGTTGAACAGATATTTATGCTTCTGTGTTCAAGTAGCACCCAATAGTCCCCCTCCCACAAACTAGTGTTTTAATGCTATATTATGTTATTGATTTATTGTCCTCAGGGGGCCGATTCTTCTGTGGATTTAAAAAAAAATTCCACAGGAGTCTACAGGGCTCATAGGCTGATTCTGGGCTCCATTGGGTTGGGGTGGGGGGCATTGTTACCTTCCCTCCCCCCATCCCACATTCCCAAATCCAGCAACTCACCCTGCTGCAGCCGTTTCCCTCCCTCCCACTCACCCGCTCTTACCATCAGCAGGAGGAGATGGCAACATGTTATTTCAGAAGATCCAGGACCTTGGAGGAGTAGCAGCAGCTGCTGCTGCCAAACACTGGAGCTTCTAGGCAGCTATGGCAGGAACCTCGGAGTTAGCCGCTGCAGCCGAGGACCTTAAGTATGGCATTCAGGCACAGGTGCACCATCTTTTTCTCTGGGAGGCATTCTGGGAGTTGTAATTTGGCATTCCTCCTGCAGTGATTGACAGGTGACATCACAGATCAAGAGCCAATAAGTGGCCTGAACGTGCTGATACCACTTTCTCACCCCACACACACTGTACTCCCTCCCACATGGCCTAGACAAGTGGTGGCAGGAGAAACTCTCTGACCTCCACCCAACCAGGCAGGGCTGGGCCAACTTTGGAACTTTGTTCGAGGACCAGGAATTCAGAACTTGGAACTTCAGAACTTCGAGGACCAGGAATTCCTTCCTTTTGCTTCCAAGCTGCTTGAACGTGTTGTCTACTCCCGCTGCCTTGACTTCCTATCCTCCAACTCCTCCCTTGACCCCCTCCAATCTGGCTTCCGCCCCCTTCATTCTACTGAAACTGCTCTCGCTAAGATCACCAACGATCTTCTGGTGGCTAAATCTAAACGTCTCTATTCCATTCTTGTCCTCCTTGATCTCTCTGCTGCCTTCGATACTGTTGACCACTCACTCTTGCTGGATTCCCTTCACTCCCTTGGCTTTTGTGGCTCTGTCCATAACTGGTTCTCCTCCTACCTCTCTGACCGCTCCTTTAATGTGTCTCTCTCCAACTCCGCCTCCTCCTCCTTCCCCCTCTCAGTTGGTGTTCCTCAAGGCTCTGTTCTTGGCCCTCTCCTCTTCTCGATCTATACCTCATCCTTAGGCAAACTCATTGCCTCCCATGGCTTCCAATACCACCTCTATGCTGATGACACTCAACTCTATCTCTCTACTCCCTCTCTCTCTCCCTCTGTTCAAGCTCGTCTCATCAACTGTCTCTCTGACATCTCTACCTGGATGTCTCAACGTCAACTCAAACTCAACATGGCTAAAACTGAACTCCTTATCTTCCCCCCTCATCCTTCCTCTCCTTCCTCACTGTCAATAACTATTGATGGAGTCACCATCCTGCCTGTCCCCCAAGCCCGTAGCCTAGGCTTCATCTTTGACTCAGCCCTTTCTTTTAAACCCTACATTGACTCTGTTGCTAAATCCTGTCGCTTCTCCCTCCATAACATTGCTAAGATTCGCCCTTTTCTCTCTGTCTCGTCTGCCAAAACTCTTGTTCATGCTCTGGTCATCTCTCGCCTCGATTACTGTAACCTCCTTCTCACTGGCCTTCCCCGGTCTCACCTTTCTCCCCTCATCTCTGTCCAAAACTCTGCTGCCAGGGTCATCTACCTCGCCAGTCGCTTCGACCATGTGCAGCCCCTCCTCTCTTCGCTTCACTGGCTTCCCCTTCCTGAACGAATCCTGCACAAGCTCCTAGTCTTCACCTATAAAGCTCTTCACAACCTTGCTCCCCCCTACCTCTCTGCACTTATCGCCCTCCATACTCCAGCCCGTGCACTTCGCTCCTCCTCTGTCCCTTCTCTCACCCTTCCACGCCTTCCCTGCTCCCCTAAGCGCCTTCGTCCCTTCTCACTTGCTGCCCCCCATGCCTGGAACTCCCTCCCTGTCCACATCCGCCTTGCCCCCTCCCTTCATACCTTCAAATCTCTCCTTAAAACTCACCTCTTTCGCTCTGCTCTGTCTGACTCTTTATCCTGCTGAGCCACTATTCCTATACCTACGATCGGTTTACCCTTATCCTTGCAACATGGACCTGCCTGCTGTCATTCTCATCGTAACCAAGCCAAGTACGTGCACTTGAGACCTCGCATCTTCATGAATGTTAGACCCCTTGTCTCTCCCTCTGTTCCCCTTCCTAAGTCTCTCCCCCAGCTCCTGTCTCTCAGATTGTAAGCCCTAGGGGCAGGGACCGTGTCTATTTTATTACTTTGTAAAGTGCCAGGTACACTGCTGGCGCTATATAAATGTTTGTTAATAATAATAATAATAATAACTCCAGACCTTGGAAATCCCAAGAACTCAGAACTCTTTCCTTCAATGATTTTTAAGTGCACCCACTTTAAAATTATTACGTTGCCTCCTCATACCACCCTCTCCAGCCCAGAAGCTCACCCAGCAGCTGTCACTCCCCTCCCTCCTGCTGACCCGCTGTTACCATCAGCAGCAGCAAGTGGACGCAGGAGCAGCATGCTCTTTCACAAGATCCAGGGCCCTGGAAGAGGAGCAACAGCAACCTCCTTTCCCTCCGCTTCTGCCACCACCAGACACCTGAGCTCCTAGGCAGCAGAGGTGTGCACCAGGGGCCCATGTCATTTTTGTTTTCATTTTTTGTTATCATTATTTAAATATGTCATTTTTGTTTTCATAAATATCAAATTGTCGTTTTCATTTTTGCTTTTGTTTTCATTTTCCATTTGTTTCAAAGGAAAACAAATTTTTGGTTGTATCTTTGTTGTTGCTCAATATATTTAGATGAAACCTGGAGTAATTATGCCTCCAATGGAAGGTGGTATGTGTACCAAATTCCAAAAAGATTGGATAAAGGAATCCAATTTTAGAAGCAGTTGGATTATTTTATTTTGCAAAAATCTTCATATGCATTCTTAGCTGTAACGTCTTTGCCTCACAATTAATGTAGATGAAACTTGGCAAGTTTATACCCCTTTCCATATGTACTATTTTCTGACAACTTTCAGAAGGATTGGATAAAGAGTTCTGGTGGTATAAGCAATTAAATGTATGTCTGACTAATATCTTTGTAGTCCAACCAGTGTACATGGAATTTGGCAGGAATCTATACCACACATTCACAATCATCTCTGCCAAATATCAGAAAGATGTGGCAAAGGGTTCTAATTTGATATGCCTGCACAGCATATGCAGAGAAGGAGCCTATGCCAGGAATTCTCATATGTATCAATGGGCATTTTTACACACATGTTAAAGTTCCGGATGTTTCAGTCTTCTGGGTTTACAATTCCACAAGTCAGTTCCGGATGCATTTTCCATAAACACACTGCCCTGACACAGTTCCTGGATGCATTCTTCACACAAACACTACCCTGAGGCAACCTAAAGTAGCCTCAGCTGTAAATGTGACAGCTGCCATGGAAACCAAGTGATCACAGCTGCCTGGAGCAAAGCAGTTTACCAGGAGAACCTTTTACACATAAAAGTTCTGGGAGAAGTTTCACGCAGAAGTTCAAAGATCTGAATGTTTAAGATCTGGGTGAGTGATTTAGACACACAGAAAGTTCAGGATGTAATAGCAAACATCCAGGAGAAATGTGTGTGTAAAAACACCCACTGTGGTATAAGATCGGTGTGTGATGCCAGTTGCCCAGAAGAAATGTCAACCAAATATCCTCATTCTGTGCTGTGACCATCCCAACAGCTCTCCCACACTTGTTACTGGAAAGTCAGAAGCATCTGTTTAAGAAAGAACCAATAGAGAATCTATTATGTCCTCTGTCACAGTGCTGCAAGATGTGATTGTGATGATATTTGGCCATCCTGGATGTGTAAACTATGTCTCCTGGTTGCTGGGATGCTATCCCCAAAGTCCCAGTTATGTCCCTTCTATGCCCACCTGAGGATCGCCCCCTATGCCCACCTCAAAGTCACTACTGATCGGTCCTGTAAAGCTAGAAGCATGCAGTAATTGGCCAGTGCAATTGCTTCTAAACTTGGGTCCCTTTATCTAATTGTCCTATAGTTTTGCAGAGATGACAGGGAAGGTATGTGATACATTCCTGCCAAATTACTTGTAAACAGGATGGAATATAAAAATGTTACAGCTGGAAATGTATTTTCGAGTGAATGTCTTATACCATCAGGACCCTTTATCCAATCTTTCTGACAATTGGCCAGAGTGTTAAGCTTGTGGAGGGACATAATATTCACAGGTTTCATGCAAATTGGATGGAAGTTAAAAATGTTGTAGCCGTGAATGTGTATGGAGCTTTTCTTAAAATCACAACATTCAATTGCTTCTACAATCGGTTCCCTATATCTAATATTTTCTAAATTTGGTACACATAGTGCCCTCTGGGGGTACAATCTCCCCATGTTTCATCAGAATCAAATAAGAAACAAAAAAGTTATCGCCAAAAATACATTTTTCAGTTTTTTCCCTGTATTTAAAAATAAATATGTCATTTTCATTTCTATTTTCATTATTATTATTTGTCATTTTTGTTATTGCAATAACAATAACAAAAACAACATTTTTTGTTATCATTATTGTAATAATAACATGCACACCCCTAGGCAGCTGTAGCAGGAAGCTCGGAGTTAGCTGCTGCAGCCGTGGACCTTACAGCATTCAGGTGCATATGCACCATCTTTTCTCAACCCAACCCAGCACAATGAGTGTGAAGGACAGAGAGATTCTCCTGCCGCTTCTCTGGGCCAGGTGGGAGGGAGTGCAGGGGGTCAGTGGTATCAGCATGTGCATTGTGCCAGCCACTTGATGTTACCTCTCAGTCACTGCATACAAGCCAATCAGAGACTTGTGTGCAGTGATAGATGGGAGACATCACAGAGCAAGAGCCAATTAGTGACTTGGATGCACTGATGTCACTGAACAAGGGAAATCCCATGGGGAATTTCCCTGTTTCTGCAGAAATCTGGCCCAGGGTCAGATTCCACACAGAATCTGTGAATTGTGATACTGCATTTCACACGGGGCCCTTATTGTCGTCATCGAAAATAAGCACCAGCAATGTACCTGACCCTGAACAATCATTAATTAGAAACAGGAACTTTCCTATCCCTAGGTCCCTAGGGGCTTACAAGTTAGGAGGTACAGGGAGGTGAGTCAAGGGAAAGGAAATGTAGGGGGAGAGAGAAAGGGTTACATTCACTGAGTTCAGAAGTTACAAGTGTATGGACTTAGTTTATTAACAAAAAGAAAGGACCCTGAATGCAAGTATTATTGAGCAGTCTACAGGGATGAGGAGCAAGGGAAAGCCTGACAAGAGAGGTAGGTTTCAGGGTTTTAGGTGGGGCATGAACAGGAGTACATGGTGGTTCATCCCCCATCTGTAACCATTTGTCCCTGGCACATGCATCGCATCATGGTCTCCCCCTCTTGGCTGCAGCTGGCTGTGTTTGTTTTGGTGCTGGTCCAGCCGTGGGAGGGGTGAGGGTTGTTTCCTCCTCCTCCTCCACCACCTTGTCCTCCTCCACATGTGGCTCCATTGTAGCATTGAGGGACTGTGGTGGTGCCACATCCTGAGGGAATTCTGCATGATCCATGGTGGTAGGCCGGGCGGGGGAGGTGGTGCCCCCTCTTGTGGAGGGGGTGCGCCCCTCCGTGGCTCAGCAGGTTTGGAGTCTGGGGGTATTATTGGACACGGGCCTCTGTCTAGATCAGCAGGTGGATGGGGTGGCGAAGGCAGCTTTCCACTAGCTGTATCTGGTGCGGAGGCTGCGCCCGTATATCTCCAGACCCGACCTGGCCACTTTGATCCATGCCTTCATCACCTCAAGACTGGACTACTGTAACATGCTCTATGTGGGGCTTCCCTTGACGCTGGTCTGGAGGTTGAGGCTAGTGCAGAATGCGGCGGCCCGTCTCCTAACAGGGATGGGCTGACGAGAGCACATAACACCGGTGCTCCGTGCACTGCACTGGCTGCCTGTAACGTGCCGAGCCAGGTTCAAGGTGTTGACTTTGATCTATAAGGCCCTGTACAGTCTTGGACCTGGATACCCCAAGGACTGCTTCACCTTCCGTGACTCAGGATGGACTCTTTGGTCTACTGGGAGCACCTTCTTGGAGGTCCCCCGCGTAAAGCGGGGGGCTACAATGGAGAGGGCATTCTTGGTGGCTGGGGCCTGGTTGTGGAACTCCCTCCCAGAGGAAGCACAACTGGCCCCGAGTCTGCTGGCCTTCCGTCGGGCCTGTAAGACATGGCTGTTCTCCCAGGTCTTTGGAGGCGGGGAGGGGAGGGTGGGCTAAATTTTTGTATGGGGGTATTTTAACATTGTTGTAATAATATTTGTGTAAGTTTTTTATATTGTTTATACTGTGATAAACTGTTTATTTTATGCTGGACGTCACCCCGAGATGCCATAGGCATAGGGGGCGGCATATAAATGGAATAAAATAAATAAATAAATAAATAAATAAATAATGTTGCACAGGCTGCTGCCCTCCCTCTTCATGGCCCTTTGGCATTCCTACATCTGCCTCAGGTGCTGGTCCCATTGCCACCTCTCCATCTGGCATTCTCTGTGGGCCTCAGTGGTGAGGTCCCTGTGCTGTGTGGTACACTGCTGTAGGAAACAGGGGTGCTCGTAGGTCACCCCCTGGAAGGCGTCTCAGATCTTGTTTGCCCACTGTGTGGTATCCTCGAGCTTCTCTTGTGTGCCAGTGGGTCGTGCCTGCAGGGCCAGTTCCACTGGGTGCCTGTGAATGGTTATGCCAGTGCCACCACCCCTTCCACTGGCAGACCTGTAGTGGGACAAAAGGGTCATCCTGGACCTGCGTATCCACCCATAGGCTGATGAATGTTGTTGTCACCTCCTTGGCCCAAAGAACCTGCTTCTGGTAGGTGGCTCGGGGGCTTTCTCTTGACACAGCTTTGTTTCTGCATTCCCGATGTCCCTGGGGTGGTGGTGCTGGTGGATACCTGTGAACACAGTGATGGATATGCACCACATATAATTGTGCATACCATGGGAGGGCTGTCTTTCCCCCACCATCCCACCCTCCAGGTGCGTTGACTTACTGTGCTGGACTGGCTGTCCTCCTACTGCATGCTCCCCCATTTTGGCTGACTTGCTCCAGTGCGGGGACAGACATTGAGCATGAGCTACTGTGCAAACCGGGAACATCCAAATTAGTTATGTCTTTTCTTCTTGTTCCCTTTAAGGGTGCCGGGGTCATCTTGTGCGGAGGGGTGGTAGGACATGGTTGCTTTGTTTACCACGGTGGGCTTTTCTCCCACAGCTCTCTGGTCCTGGTGGATCTTGCCCTGCGGCAAAGCTGGCATGGGCCTAACAGAAGGGAGGGTGCATGTTAGCATGGTTTAGCCGATGCTGCGTTACTAACCTTCTCCGGCCCATGTGTATTGTATCAGCTGGCCCCCCGCCCCAGAGCAGATGTGGGTGAACATCTGGTGGCACCCAAACTAACAAGCAGGTGACTCTTGAGCTAACATGGGCTACTGTCTTGTTTGCTTTCACCCAATATGTGTGTTTACAATGTAACATGAGTAGCATTACATAAGATGACCCTCCTTATTTTATGGTAGAGGTAATACTTATTTTTCATTGTCCGTAACTAAAGTTTACCCCAAACTCCTGTTTTAGTTTCAGACAAGTGAAATTTGTTGAAAGCCATAGACCACAGTTCATTTTGAACACTTTCAAATGAAAATAATTACTTCTATTTTCAGTTTTTGACCACCTCTAGTTCGGCTTTTAGACATTCCCACTTGTTATGTTCTACCAAAGCTTCAATGGCACACTTTCAGGTTCTTTGAAACTTCATGGGAGAGTGACAAAGGGGAACTAAATCAGGAATATTCCATACAAACGGTCCAGTTATTGAAATACTGACAACTCTCAAGGTCCCTTTTCTCTAAAGCAGAGGGTTTAACCCTACCCTTCAGTGCCTCCTGTGTGTTGTCCAATTGTTAAGGTGAAAATACAAGTAAAAAGGATCTATTTTCAAATGCTCCAGGCCATAGGCCACCTCAGAATCTTTTCCTTATCAGTGAGAGTAAGCCTACCTCGCACCCACTGAATGTTCATATTCTTCAGTCTTTCTTACTGCCCTATTTTGTACAAAATAACTCTTGATCCTTTGCAGTTTCTAATTTGGGGTGAAATGCTGGTCCCAATGCAGTCATTGAAAGTGCCTGGATTTCACAGTGAGATCATTATATTTGGTCAAGCCCATTATTTTGCCTCCAACATTTTTTGTCTAGTCTTCTAACAGCAACATGCACACTTGATGGTATTTTGAGACTTTTCACTCCTTATATGTTATACTGGACCTGTTTATATTAACTTTTCATGTGCACACAGTCACCAAAGGTTATGAGAACTTCTAAAGATAAATAGTATGTTAGGTTTTGGCATGCACTTGTTCTACTTTTCGTTATACTTCTGTGATAGTTTCTCTTTTTTATGACATTCATGTATCCTCCTTGAAGTCTAGTTCTGTGATCTCCAACACACTGCCAGTGTGATTTCTTTGTTAAGAACACCCTCTTTAAATCCAGGTGAGAAGGCTCACTATTATCCTATTTTTCTCCTTAACCTTTCTTTCAGAACTTTATAATGTGCTGAATTGTTACACTTGCTGTAGCATACGGAAGCTCATAAGTTCTTTTTAATCCATTTTTGGAGCACTCTTTGCAGCAAAATGCTAATTCTGCAGCAGAAATAGCATTATCCTACTTACACTGTGATGCACAGGGCACACTTTTGAAAAAATAAATAAATCTCAAACTATTATAAAGTTGCCTGTACCTGAAACAAAATTGCAATTCTATAATACAGTAAGAAAATTAATTAAAATATATCTTTGATGTGGCCTTCAACTCTTGCTATGGTTAATTATGTATGTATTTTGCATGCGCTTGAAAAAACTTGATTTTCTCTTGCAGCTGATTCATTAAAAAGACTTTTAGTCTGTTCTGCATAATAGCCTACTTGACGGGGAAGTTGTCTCACACACACACACCCCGAGTCAAGAACTTATTTTGCTTTTCTTCATATGCAGTACAGACACCCCTCCCCCCTTGCCAATATCTGGACACCTCAAGGACATGTTCTTTGTTGAGATTAGAGATGTGTCTGCAAATGGGAGGATTCCAGTTAGGGTTGTTCCGAATACCAGAAAAAATATTCACAAGTATTTCTGAGTATCTGAGGACCAGTCGCAAGTGTTCAGGTCTTTGGGAATACTCAGCATTTGGAGGGGCAGGAGGGGCATAGGGTAGTGCGATCATGAAACCGGAAAGCATGGACCAGGGAAGGTGGGGGTCAGGGAATAAAGCAGCAGGGTGCAGGGAAGAAGGCGGCAGAAGTCAGAGAAGTGGGGTGTCACTCATCTAAAAGCCATGTGGTAGCGGGTGCGCCATCTGGACTTTGCGTCCCTGTGTTTTGAATGAGGTTTCTCCAAGCATGCTCAGTCTAAAGCTCTCTGGGAGCATGCTGGGAAAGTAATCCACTTTGCTCCCAAACAGTAGGGATGTGCAAACATGGTTTGGATGTTCGGGATTCAGACCAAACTCGGCCCATTCGGACAACCGAATGACCGAACCGAACCCAAACCAACCAAACCGAACTCGATAACGACCAAACAGTTCGGTATCGTTCAGATGAGTTCGGGTGGGAAAAAGGTGACTGACAGGCCCAGGGAGCAGGGCGGGGGCAGACTTCCAGGCACCAGGAGTGGAGAGGCTTGGAGTAGCAGCCAGCCTGCCCAATCACCATCCCTTTTTTCCTCAGACCACAGGCTTCGCAGTCTGCGATTGGCCAAGGGTTAGGCTGCATGGAACGAATGGGGTTTGTGGTAAGGCGGGTGCAGCAAGTAATGAAAGTCATTGCCCGTCCTCCTTCCAATTCCTTCTGAGCTAGTCACTGATCCTGTCAGCAGACATTTTCAGAACTCTTCCTCTCCTAGCAGATTCTCTTCCTAATCCATTGCCATCCTCCTCCTATTTCACCCATTACCACACATTTACCTCCATAGTTTTTCATTTATTTTTATTTTTATTTTATTAAAAATTTGTATCCCACCACTCCTCCTACCCACAGGGCAGCCTGGGGTGGTGAACAGCATCAATAAAACATTAGAACAGTTTAAAACAGTTAAAAACACAATAATTCAGGGGGAAAATACCCTACCCCCCTACGCTCCCCCCCTCGCCGAAAGCCTGGCGGAACAGCCAGGTCTTACATAAATGCCAAAATAGCAGGAGAGTGGGAGCCAACTTAATAGTTTCATTTATTTAGATTAGATTCGATAGATTTAGGTGTTATTTTTATTTTTTACCCCTCCCTGTGTTCTTTCTCCCTACCCTCCATTGAATCCTTCCCTACTCCCTGTACACATTCCAGACCTGATTCCCTTCCCCTGTTTTTGGATTTATTTAGAGTAGGATTAGATTAATTTAGGTTTCATTTCAGTTATGTACCCCCTCCCTGTGTTGTTTGTTGTGAGATGTCTGTGTTCCGGATCCCTGTATGTGTGTGTGTGTGTGTATCTAATATATATATATATTAGATAGTTACTATAGATAGATAGTTGTAGGAGTAAGCTTAGTTATAGATATAGAGATAATGTGTTGTAGTTATTCAGTGTTACTATTTTATAGTGTGTTTGTAGGACTAGGCCTTTGTAGATAAAATATTCCATTTAGTTCCATAGATTTTAGAATAGTAGTTAATAGCAGTTAGAGTTAGTGTAGTATATACATAAGTTTGGGAAGGAAAAATGGAGAAGGAAAGCAGGAGAGGTCAGTCTGCTGTCCATAAGGCGGGCAGTGGGGCACGTGGCAGAGGTGCTAGGGGTAGGGGCCATGCCAGCAGAGTGGCAGCAGCCCGAGTCCATCACTATGCCCCAAACTGCACAGACCTGAGTTTGACATTCAGGCTTCAGAGGCTCCCAGCAGTGGCACTAGCTGGGGTGTAGTTCGACATCACCTCCTGCCAGCGTCCTCCACTGCCGCGCAGGGCACTGGAAGGCCTGCAGTACAGGAGACTGCGGCTGCAGGAATAGGTGCTTCAGGGGCAGGGTCTGATGTTTACCATGGGCCACCATAGTCCCCCATTATTGAGGCAACCTCCAGCAGTCCTGGGCTGGTGGATCCCACAGGGTCTGATCCCCGGGCAATGGCAGCAGGGAGAGGAGCAGCAGAAGTAGCAGCAGCAGCAACTATAGGGGGCACAGGGAGAGTGGCAGAAGCATGGTGGGCAGTCAATCAGCCTCAGGGTCTCAGTACTCCCATTTGCGGGACATCACTGTGCTTGGGGACAGCGATGCAGACACTAGTCCCGCGGAGATGTCTGGAGCTGAGGCGATGGTTGTCCCTCCTAGAGCTGTGTCACCACCATGTTCTGCCCCTCCCAGCAGTGCTGTCAGTGATGCGTCACCCGGTACGGGCCAGAAGGCAGGAGGGGGCAAAAAATCCTCCATCTGGATGCATTTTCATTTGGTGCGGGTGGAGTTTCCCAAGGAGGTGAAGTGCACTTTGTGCCAGAAGGTTGTGAAGCATGGGCAGGTGCTCACCAACCTGGCACAACTGCCATGGCGAGGCTCCTTAAGGCACGCCACAGTGCTGTGCTGCTAAATGGGCAGGCAGGGGCAGTGGACACCAGCGGGTTCCCAACTGCAGCGGCCAGTCATCCGCCTCCATCAGTGGGCAAGCATCCTGCCTCTAACAGCAGGAATGGTATTGCCGATAGGGGGGAGCAGCAAGAGAAGCAGAAGCAGCATCAGTCCACTATGGAGGAGCTGGGGTGGGGGCAGCTGCCAAGTCCAGGGGCAGCTACAGGACGTGGAGGACGGTGTGGCTTTCAAGTGAAAACCACCCACATGTTGGGGGAAATGATCACCCTGGATGGGAAGCCCTTCCCAGTGGTCGGGGATATGGGGTTCAGGTGCCTGATTGGGTTCCTGGCTCCCCAGTTTAAGCTGCCATTGTGCACCACCCTGAGTTGGCAGGTGGTGCCAGCCCTGTACCAGGTTTTAAAGGAGTGGGTGAGGGAGCATCTGGCAGGGGCTGGGGGGTGCCACCATCCACTTCATCACAGACCTGTGGTCAAGCAGGAACACGCAGCATGCCTACCTGGCGGTGATGGCGCACTGGTGGCAGGACCCGGAGGCATCATTTGGCAGTGGCAGGAGGGGTCCTGAAGCAGGGTATAGGTGGGCCCTACTCCAAGTAGAAATCATGGATGGCCCCCACACATCCCGGAACATTGAGTCAGCCCTGACTGCCATGGTGAAGGAGTGGGTCACGCCAGGCGCACCCTTAACCAAGGGGTGCGTGGTCACAGATAATGTGGCCAACATATTGAGGGCAGTCTGTGAGGGGGGCTTCACTAGCTTCCCTTGCTCCTCACACACCCTTCACCTGGTGGTCAGGGATGCTCTGGACTTGGGGGAGAAGGCAATTGGGGCCGACACCCTTAGCTCCCTGATCAAGTGGGGGAGGAAGCTGTCCAGTTTCTTTAACCAGAGTGTGAAGGGCAGCAACCTCCTCTGGGCAAAGAAGGCCGAGCAAGGCTCCCCAGTGCACCAGCTGGTGCAGGATGTGTGCACCTGGTGGAATTCCTCCACGTTCTTGATGCTCGAGTGGCTTCTCGAGCAGAAATCCGCCTTGCATCAGGTTCAACTGGTGATGGACAGTGGGGCAACTCCAAGGAACAATGGGGTGGAATGGGAGATCCCGGATCACACTGTCTTTGTGCTGAGACCGTTCCTGGCCATCAGCTCCTCCACGGCCACCATCAACCAGGTGACCCCCCTGGTCCAGAGTCTCCTGAGGAGGCTGGAGGAGATTATCCAGGGGTAGGATTGTGGCCCTCAGGGCAAGAAGCTGGCAGCTGAGGCAGTTGCCCTGGTGCGGCAGCTGAAGGCAGGGCTGAAGGTGTAGTTTGATGAGCTTCTGCACCACAGGGAATATGTCTTGGCAACCATGCTGGACCCCAGGGTCAAGGGCAGCGTGGTATGCCAGACAGCCCTCTGTGGACACTGGAAGGGTGAGCTGGTGGAGAGGGTCAGTCAGGCAGAGTGGTTTCTGGAGAGTGCACGGCAGCAGCAGCAGCATCAGGATGCCCCTGGGGATGGTGGGAGTGGGAGTAGCCACCCCTTTCAGCTGGAGGGGTCTATCCCTGCTCCCAGACCTAGTGGAAGCAGCATGAGCAGCAGGCTGAGCAGCAGCAGCACCCCTATCGCCAGCAGCAGCAGCTGCTTATGTGCAGGCAACTCTGGGGAGCATGGGGCCGTGCACACTAGGGTAAGCAGCGTGGCTGAGGGCAGTGGTGGAGGTGGTGCCCAGGCAGAGTTACCTGAGGGAGTAAGATTGTGCCTCAGCAGCAGCAGAGACCTACCTGGAGGTGGAGCAGTGCATTGAATCCAGCAGTGATCCCTTGGCCTACTGGGCCAGCAAGACCAACGTGTGGCCGGCCCTGTCCAAAGTGGCTAAGGGTCTCTTGTCCTGCCCACCAACCAATTTCCCCAACAAGCGGGTGTTATACATGGCGGGGGACATTTGCTCGCCACACCACCTGAGACTGGGGGTCAGGTTGGTGGAGCAATTCCTCTTCCCGAAGGTGAACATTCCACAGCTGGGATTCCCTGAGCTTCTCCTAGTAGGAATTGATGGTGCAGTGGCACACGCCATCCCATGCCAGGGGCAGTCTTGGGACAGGGTTCCTCCTCAATCTGGGCTGCTGCTGCTGTGCTGAGATGCTGTCCCTCCCTCCCAATGCCTAGCGCCAGCCCTGCCACTCTCTCTCTTGATCTGTCTCTCATACTAGATGGCCTCGGCTGGCTCATCTGATTGACCTCATGACACAGGGTAGCATTCGGAAATTGTAAGCCTGTCAGCCGGCCGCTAGCTAGACGATCTTGGCCCGCCTATGTGACTGGCTGTCTTGCTCTCACACTGCACAGTCTTTGCCAGCCTATCTGAGTGCACTGTAGGGATGTGCAAACATAATATGGTTCGGATGTTCAGACATTTGGATCGAAGCCCGATTTTGGGTTTGGTTGTTTGGTTTGGCGGAGTTCGGGTCGGGAACATTCAAAAATAGTGCTATTGATACCGATTTTGAAGATTTTTTTGTATCGGTATAATTTGGCCCTGAAACAACCCATGGTCTCCACCCCTGGTGCCAGGAAGTCTGCTCCTCAGCAGCCTCCCCCTTCCAGTCAAGTTTTCCTGCCCGAAGTCACGTTTTTCCCACCCCTGAACTCATCCAAACTCACCTGAACATGACCAAACTGTTCAACTGTTTTCGAGTTCAGTTTGGACGTTCAGTTCGGACATCCAAACAGACTGAGTTCGGTCCGAACTCTGAACATCTGAACCGCGTTAGCACATCTCTAGTGCCCTGCCAAGGTCCCAGCCTTCCTTCCCTACTATCTCTCATGCCACACTACCTACCTGCCCAGGTTGCAAAGCTCAAACCCTGGCTCAGTCTGCCTTCCCCTGCTCATGTCATGCTGCCTGTCTGCCTGCCCGCCCGCCTACCCAGGTGGCCTAGATCAAAGCCTGCCTCAGTCTGCCTGCCTCTTATGCCACACTGCCTGTCTTCCCACCCGCCCAGGTGACCTAGCTCAAAGCCTGTCTCAGTCTGCCTTCCCATGCTCATG
Source organism: Sphenodon punctatus (assembly GCA_003113815.1). NCBI lineage: Eukaryota > Metazoa > Chordata > Lepidosauria > Sphenodontia > Sphenodontidae > Sphenodon > Sphenodon punctatus. Next base: position 4,737,643 of record QEPC01001717.1, on the reverse strand, counting down.
CCACGCTGCCTGTCTGCCCGCCCAGGTTGCTAAGCTTGAACCCAGCCTCAGCCTGTCTTCTACTCATGCCAAGGTGCCTGTCTGCCTACCCTGGCAAACCAGGGTCATGTGCCCCACTTGCCTGGTAATCGGCCTGCTGCTGTCTGCTGGTCTATGGGTGCTCCGCCCTGGCAAATCCAAATGTGCCCACCGTCTGCCATCTGCTGCTGTATGGGAGCTCTTTCCTTGCAAATCCTACCATCATGGCTCCATGGGTGCTGTGCACAGGCAAATCCTGCTGCTGCCATCTCTGCTGTTCCATGGGTTCTGTGCCCAAGTAATCCAATGTCCACTACTGCTGCCAATGCGACCTCTGCTGTCTGTGCCATGGGTTCTGTGCCCAGGTAACCCAATGTCTGCTGCTGCTGCCAATGCCACCTCTGCTGTCTGTGCCATGGGTTCTGTGCCCGGGCCATCCAATGTCCACTGCCAATGCCACCTCTGCTGTCAGTGCCATAGGTTCTGTGCCCGGGCCATCCAATGTCCACTGCCAATGCCACCTCTGCTGTCAATCAATCATCTTTATTGTTTGATGGATGGTCATCAACAATTCAATTCTACAACGGTAAATACATCCATACAATATAATATCTAACTTAGCCCACAATGCTTGGCTGGTAATAAAACAGAGCAATAAAAGTGAGTACAGATAAACCTGCTACCACAAAATATACCTAAACCACAAAATCTTTGACCCAAGAAAGAGAACATTTACACCGGGCCCCCCACTAGATATCTCTTTCTAAATGCCCCAACTTTGTCTTCCCCCAGTGGCCCATTCCTGATGATTATTTGCTCTCCAGGCACCTTCTCCTAATTTGGAGGACTTTCCAACAAATATTTGCCACCACTCGAGTGATTTCTGAATCATAGGGGCTGAGGAGTTGCTTCAATAGAACACACCTCTGCTGTCAGTGCCATAGGTTCTGTGCCCGGGCAATCCAATATCTGCTGCTGCTGGTAATGAATGTCAGCCATTTGCTCCTCAATCTTGTAGATGCCCATAGCTCGGATGAGTGCGCCAGTGGCTGGGGGCTGGGTGAACATGAGATTCACCACCAGGCAAGGATTGCCCAATTTGCAATAGAGCTTCTTCAGTTTGGTTGAGTTCGACCCAAGCCTGCAATGCCCAGCCAAGCAGGGGTGCCAGCCACCGAGTCCTAGCCGGGCCTCTGCCACTGCTCCACCCATGCCAGTCAGCCTGCAACGCCTAGCCGATCAGACGTGGCTGGCGCAATTACTGTGTCCTGGCAAGCCAATATCTGCTGCTGCTGCTGGTACTGCAGCAGTACCATTTACTCCACTATCTTGTAGATGGCCATAGCTCGGATGAGTGTGCTGGCGACCAGGGACTGGGTGAACAATGGGGCAGAATGGGAGATCCTGGCTCACACGGTCTTCGTGCTGAAACCATTCCTGGCTGTGACTGTTGCTCACCTATCTCTTAGGACCGAATAACCCATGTTCAACGGCTGTTCACATGGAACCCTTCTCCACTTGGGCCTGCAAAGTTCTCCAGCCACTCTAGCCCCAGGACCCACCATCAGGGTTCTGGGTCATCATTCCTCTCACAGGGAGCTGTCATTCCACTGCATCAAGAAACAGCCAGCCACTCCAGCCCCAGGACCCACCATCAGGGTTCTGGACCTATGTTCCAAGCAGGGAGGGCTGTTGTACCGCTGCATCCAGAAGCTGCCACTCCAGCCCCAGGACTCACCATCAGGGTTCTGGGGCCATCATTCTGCTCACAGGGAGCTGTCATTCCACCTTTTCTTTATGAGGTAGCAACCTGCTGCTCATGCCCGAAGCAACTGCCCACCACCATGGCATGTCTGTCCTGATTGGAAGATTGACGTGGGGTTGGTGGGACCACCTCCCCCTGGTGAGAGGAGGGTGGAGGTGGTCAGGTTTCCCTCGGTGGCAGCGGGGGATAACTGTGATGAGCAGGTTGTTGATGGGATTTATCCGGTGTTTGTGGAAGAGATTATGGAGTGGTTTATTGGATGAGTATAGGGAGGGGATTGGGAAGATGTGGGTTGTATTTTTCCTGTTAAATTGTTAAATTGTATATTATGTTAGCTTTGTTGATGTCTCTGAGCCCCTGTGTGGTAAACTCAGATATATTATGTGTTGTAAGCCGCCTCGAGACCTTCGGGTGAGAGTGCGGGATAGAAATAAACATGGATTTGGATTTGGATGATGGCCTCGAGCTCCTCTCTAGGCTAAGAAGCACTCTCCCTTTCAGAGTGACAGTTCCATCTAAACTTTTTTAGAGATATAAGACAAGTCCATGCAGGAATGGAACGCAGGGTGATGTGGTGAGAATGATGAGAGCCAGCCCGAAGAACCTCTATTTACGAGGTAGCAACCTGCTGCTCGTGGCTAGAGAGAGAGAGAAAAAATCTCCCCACTGCTAGAAGGAGAGACAGACACGATCCCACCCATGCTGTCACCTGCAGTAAAGGGCTAGAGAGAGAGAGAGTGGGGAGATAGAGAGAGACTCCCTGCTAGAATGAGACAGATGGGGGTGGAGGGGGAGAGGTGTATCCAGCTCAAGCGGCCACCTGCTAGAACCAGCGAGAGATCTCATCTGTTCTCATGCTCAATGCCCACATACAGCAGCAAACCTACCAGAATGAGATGGACATAACACACAACAAAATTATGTGCCCCAGCCTGTGTGCCTCCTTGTATCACCTGTACCTCCTTGTACCACCTTTTGGAATTATTGAATGAAGTGTGCCCAACCAAGCACTAATTCTCGGGACATCATTCAACTCCCATGGGCTGTCATTACACTGTACCTGAAGCGGCCACTCCAGTCCTAGGAACCATCATCAAGATCCCAGAACCATCATTCCAGTCATGGGGGGCTGTCGTTCCATTCCACTGCATCCAGAAGCAGTCACTCAAGTCCCAAGAACCATCATCTGGGTGTTGCTGCTGTTCGTGCCTGACTGGCCAGTGACCACCGGCACGTGCCCGCCAGCCTGCCCCCCCCAGCCTACTCCTTCGCACCCACTCGCGGATGCCCGCTGAAGCTGCTGAAAGAGCCCCTCTGACCACCAGCACCCGCCGCCTGCTGCCCGCTGCCAAAGAGTCTCTCTTTCTTTCTCTCTGGCACCCCCTCACAGGAAATATGATATCCATGACTGGATGCTTTACCTGGGGCACTGTCTGCAAGTTTGCCCCCCCGGGGCGATCTTTCTACGAGCTGAACACACCTCTCCACTCAAGGGCTTCAAAGGGACCAACTGACAAATGTAACCAAGTATTATATATCACAACTCAGCTTCCCAAGGCTTCCCCCCATGCTGCGATCTGTCTGTGAGAGCGGGCAGTGCACCTGCCGTTGCCCACTTATGCCTCTGCCAGACTGCCACAGCCTCTCTCTCTCTCTGGCACACCCACACAGACACAAGCCCTGCCACTCCTGGGGGGCTGTCTGCAAGTTGAAACCCTGCTGGCACATCTTGGGACTAATACGCTCCATGTGCTGCTGCTGTCAGGTAGGAATCTGACAAGCTGCATATACAATGAGATTCTGCCACCTGCCAGAAGCAGCACAGAGGGATAAAAGATTGGAAAGGTCAAACTCAGCTGGTAACAAATATAACTTTAATAACAACTTTTTAAACAACATTACAACTTTTTAAAAAACAAACATTAATATTTAGAAAATAAATTAGGGGTCTGTGGGCCTGTACCCCAGAACATGGGGAAAAAGAGACAGTGGTGCATGGGATTGAGGGGTGGGCACCTCATCCACCTCAAAGCCATGTCGTTGGACAAAGTCCAGGGCCCCCTCATTGGACACCTTCCATGTTATGAGGGGCTGGCGGAACAGTTTGAGGGCATCCTTCTCAGCATGGAGGTACTCCCAGTACAACTCCACCTGTCACTCCCTTCCTTGGAGCTCCTCGAACTGCTCCACCAGCCTGTCCTTCATATTTCAGGCGTGGACCCTGAGCCCATCCATATATTTTTTTTGTTGGCCTCTCGAGTTCAGCCTGAAATGCCCTTGCCTTGTGGGTCTCCTCATGGGGGGATAGAGACTCCTCAGCGGAGCTGGAGGGGGAAGGGCTGCGATGGCAGTGCTTCTGCTGTGCCTTCCCCCCTTCCTTAGTGGGCTGTTCCTCCTTGGAGTCCCTGCTGCGCCTTCCAGTCCAAGAACCATCATGCGTCACCTCAATTAGATGGACATTCTCCACATGGGCAATCAGCCCTGACATGGTCCCCTGCGTACTACACTTTATTTTTTTGTCGCAGATCTAAAGAACATAAAAACATAGGAACATAAGAAGTGTCATACTGTGTCAGACCAATGGTCTATCAAGGCTTGCCTGCATTCCGTCTCAACAAGTGGGTGGCTGTACAATATCTCTCCCTGCGGGGGACTTACTAACAGGTCATAGGGCAATCTATTCCCTGTTGTTCCAGCCCACATGGTTTCCTTGCATTCTGCAAATCTGCCCTTGGGGGTGTGGAAATATTTCCACACCGTGGACCTCATCGGCCTGGTTTCCGGTGGCTCCTGTGGCTGCAACCTCTGCCATGATGGTGTTCTGGCACCAGCGGCGTCATCATCATGACCCTCTCTGAAACAGGAACACATAAACAACACTTGCATAATATCATGCATTCATGGTGATGCCTCTAGTCCTTCCAAGAGCAATACCCATTCTCCCACACCAGGTGGATGGATGGTGCTGCTGCTGCAGTGCTGCCTATTTGCCTCTTTCCCATTCTTCCACATACACCACCACCACCTGTGTTGCTGTAGTGTCTGAAATTTGAGACTCTGACTGCTGCTGCTGCTGCTGCTGCTGCTGGTGCTGGTGCTGGTGCTGGAAGAGTCCCCCCCCCCCCGGCAGACCCATAAATAAGACATGTGCAAATCCTGCCCTTCTTGGGGAGCTAGGGTTGGGAAGTTGAGATCCTGGCTGACACGTGTCTGGGTGGGTGCTGCAACTCATGCCTGACTGCTGGAAGAGCCCCCCCCCTTGCAGACCCAAAAATAAGACACGTGCAAATCCTTCCCATCCGCTGCCACCTGCTGATGCCCACTGTTTGTGCCTGACTGTCCACCACCCACCCACCCGCAGGCCACTGAGCTTGCTCTTAAGGATAGTATTCTTCTTGTCCTCAAAGTTATATGGAACAATAAACAAAAATAAATTTTACAAACCTGGCAGCAGGGGCACCTCCTCTGCCCTCTTCCTCCTCTGGCGAGGAGCTGACCACCACCACCATGCCAGATGGTCCAGGTTGGGCCTCCACTTCTTCCTCCTCCTCCATCTTGACCTTTCTCAGCTTCATTTTTTGTTTTTTCCACCTTCCATTCTTCACCACAAACCACACACACACACACACACACACACACACACACACACACACACACACACACACACACGGACAGTCACAACACACACACACACACACAAGCTCACAACCAATTTTTCACACTTTTCACACAAGCCAGACAGACACCACGAGAACACACACAATTGAAATACCGTTTCCGGTTTCTGGTTTTTGGCAAGATCATGAGACCGATAACGATATTGATAACAAAAATAAAATCTTTGAAATCAGTATTGTGACATTGCACCATCTTTGCCAGACTTTTTGAGTGCCCTGCCAGGGTCCCAGCCTGCCTTCCCAACTGCCTCTCATGCCACGCGGACTGTCTGCCCACCCAGGTTGCAAAGCTCAAAGCCTGCCTTAGTCTGCCTGCTTTATGCTCATGCTACACTACCTGTCTGCCCACCCTATGGTCAAAGCTCAAATCCTGCCCCAGCTTATTGTTTATTGTTCCATATAACTTTGAGGACAAGAAGAATACTATCCTTAAGAGCAAGCTCACTGGCGTGCAGGTGGGTGGGTGGTGGGCAGTCAGGCACAAACAGTGGGCATCAGCAGGTGGCAGCGGATGGGCAGGATTTGCACGTGTCTTATTTTTGGGTCTGCCGGGGGGGGCTCTTCCAGCAGTCAGGCATGAGCCGCAGCACCCACCCAGACACGGGCCAGCCAGGATCTCAACCCTAGCTCCCCAAGAAGGGCTGGATTTGCGCATGTCTTATTTATGGTTTTGCCGAGGGGGGGGGGAACTCTTCTGGCGGCGGCAGCAGCAGCAGCCGCCGACGCCTACCTCTCATGCCAAGGTGGCTGTCTGCCTGCCCTGGCAACCATGGGTGATGTGACCCACTGGCCTAGTAATCCCGCTGATGCTGTCTGCTGGTCCATGGGTTCTCTGCCCTGGCAAATCTAAATGTGCCCACACAATCCTGCTGCTGTCATCTGCTGCTGTATGGAAGCTCTTCCCTGGCAAATCCTACCATCCTGGTGCCTCCAACCAACCATGGGTGTTGCACACAGGCAAATCCTGCTGCTGCTGTCTGCTGTGCCACGGGTACTGTGCCCTGGCAATCCAATGTCTGCCACTGCTGCCAATGCTGCCTCTGCTGTGCCACAGATTCTGCTACCGGGCAATCCAATGTCTGCTGCTGCTGCCAATGCCACCTCTGCTGTGCCATGGGTTCTGAGACCGGGCAATCCAATGTCTGCAACTGGGTGTCCACATGATCCACCACCGGGCAAGGCTTGACCAATTGGCAGTAGAGCTTTTTGAGTTCTATTGAGTACGAGCCAAGCCTGCAATGCCCGGCTGAGTGAGGGTGCTATCAGCCACCAAGTCCTGGCCGGATCTCTGCCGCTGCTGCACCCATGCCAGCCAGCCTGAAAGCTCCTCTTGGCTATTTCCTCATCTGCTTCAGTGATGATGCTGGATACCTCCTCTAAGTCCAAATAGCTGTCTGTATCCAACAGGAGCAGAGCCAGCTGTCCCATGGCCATGCTGTAAGTGAATAAGAACCCTCCACATGGGAACTGTCATTCTACTGTATCAAGAAGCAGCCACTCCAGCCTCAGGACCCACCCGCAGGGTTCTGGGGTCTACGTTCCGTGCAGGGAGAGATGTCCATCCACATCATCCAGAAGCTTCCACTTCAGTCCCGGGACCCACCATCAGGGTTCTGGGGCCTATGTTACAGGCAGGGAGTGCTGTCATTCCATCTCATCCAGAAGCTGCCACTCTAGTTCCAGGACCCATCATCAGGGCTCTGGGGCCATCATTCCATTCACGGGGAGTTGTCATTTCAGTGCATCAAGAAACAGCCACTCCAGCCCCAGGTCCCACCCTCAGGGTTCTGGGGCCTACATTACAGGCAGGGAGGGCTGTCATTCCACTTCATCCAGAAGCTGCCACTCCTGTCCCAGGACCCACCATCAGGGTTCTGGGGCCGTCATTTTGCTCACAAGGAACTCTCATCCTACCGTATCAAGAAGCAGTTACTCCAGCCTCAGGACCTACCATCAGGGTTCTGGGGCCTACGTTACAGGCATGGGGGGCTGTCCATCCACGTCATCTAGAAGCTGCCACTCTAGTCCCAGGACCCACCATCAGGGTTCTGGGGCTGTCAATCCACTCACATGGAGCTGTCATTCCACTGCATCAAGAAACAGCCAGCCACTCCAGCCCCAGGTCCCACCCTCAGGGTTCTGGGGTCTATGTTCCAGGCAGGGAAGAGGCCCGGTCAGGGCTTGGTGGCTGGCACGGAACCCATACGGGGCCAGGAATTGCAGGCTGGCCTCCTACTTACCAGATCTCAACCAACTCTTCTGCAAATTGGTCAAGTAGCCTTGCCTGGTGGTGATTCACGTGGCCAGCCAGCCAGCCACTGCCTGCTGCGATGGAAACTAGAAATGAAGAACCAAGCCAGCATAGAGCAATCAGAACTGTAGGCCTGCTGCTGCTGCTGCTGGGTCTCTGATGGCCTGCCATGCCACCACGGGCACCCCCAGGGGCCAAGCACCGAGCCTGCCTTCCCGGGCAACCCAGGGTGCCAAGCACCAAGCCTTCCTGGTCTCTGCTGCTGGTGCTTCTGGGTCTCTGATGGCCTGCCATACCACCACGGGCACCCCTGGGGGTCCCAGGAGCGCCCCAAGCCTCGTGGCGGGTCTGAACTCCGCCAAACGTTTGACTGAACCGAACTCAACCGAATCGAACAACCGAACTTGAACTCGGTTTCCGATATGAATGACCGAACCCAAACTCGTTTTTTTAACAGAACGACTGAACGGCTGAACAGCCGAACCCCGTTCTGTTCGCACATCCCTACCAGACAGCATTAGAATTTAGGCAGCATACCCAGTTCCCATGATTTTAAGGTGAGCTTACTGTCCCCCTTCCCTGCCCACTAATGCCCTGTTACCTGACCACTCTTCCCCCTTCCTGCCCTTGATCAAGGATTTTACTGACGGTTCCTTGACGACTCAGTCCTTGGTAAAACTGAGTCAAGTACCATTTTACTCAGTAAAAAAAATTGAGTAAAACTGAGTACCAAGCATCAGCCCTAGTTCCACTACATATTGAACAGCTGCTGAGTAGTGAATGGCTGATTGGCACTTTCAGCACTAACCCACTAATGGGAACTGAAGAAACATGAATTATATGCCCCATAAAGGAGTGTGGGGGTGTTGATAAAGCATATCCAGAAGTATCTGGGCTAGGAAGGGACAAAGAATAAAGGGTTGACTGTATATCTAACCATGCTGAGTAATTTTTCTTGTGTTTGATTAGGCCAATCCTGTAAGAATTTACTCACATGCTTATTGAGTAGCCCTACTGAAGCTTAACTGATTTCATTGTCTACTCACCTGCTTTTAATTGAGTTTGATCATAACCACTCACTGCTTCAAAACCATGGCATCACCTTTGTGGCAGAAGGGGTGGGGTAGAAAATGTTTTAAATACAATAAATAAATAAATAAATAAATAAATCATTAGTTCAATATTTTTCTTCCAATACAAGTATTTTCTTCCAATACAAATAGGACCAATACAAATATTTTTCTTTACAACGGAAAACACTAATTGAGTATGTATAGTGGCCTTTCTAATAAGGTTTCACTATGACCCAAACCTCCATTCACAGTATATTATTTACACTATTAAGATGAGCTTTAATTTGACAACATATAACAGCAATGCTTGTGGTTCATCGGTGGAATTTCTGTATCACCTCAAACCCATTGAAAACAAAGGAAAGGCTCCCATTACCTTCAATGGAGTTTGGGTAATATCCTAAAATGGACTGTCTGTGTTTTTATGCTATGCTACCATCATTTTATGAAGAATGTAGTTAGGATTGATGACAGATTTTCAAATAAATTTGGATGTTTGCTTAATGAATTTTGAACAATACAAACATTGAAAACTGTATCTTCATCTGTGAGATGAAAACTAAATTTCTATGTGACATGCATTTGTCTAACCCTTTGTCTTCAATTTAATCAGAAAACTGGCCATTTGAAAATAAAATGTATCAACCAAAAGAACGTAACCACTTTCTTTAAAGGGCTTCTACATTACTCAAGCCAAACTGCGGAGATAGACATTGTCAGCATAGAAAGAATTATGGATTTAAAATTTAAGATAAATGTGCTTTGAGTTAGGCAACGTCTTTTATCCATTAGAGAAAATGATGGGATTGCATATTTCCTATTTATCACAGAATCACATAATAAGCAGATAGATTATTACATAATTGTGTTAACTTACAATTTTCATAACATAGAAAACTCACATGCAAAGCTTTGCCTCAAAGCAGGGGTGGGGAGCTCATTGTGGAGGAATGGACAATGCCTTGCTGGCTTCACAGCTCTTTGCTGCCACCTATGTTGCTTCCTGCATCACCAGAATGAAGCTAGTGCATGCACAGAAGTCTGCTGTATCCTTCTGCCTTCTACACATGTGCCTTCAGTACAGCCAGGAAGACAGCAGGGGACAGCAGAGGGTAGGCTCCTCTGGGCTCTGCTGTGCCTGTGTTGGTGGAGGGGAAGCAGGAGAATTGCCCCTGATATGCATGCGTAATGGAGCCCAGATGATAGGCTGGAGGCAGAGCTGGGGGCTCCCTGCAATCCTCAATGGATCCCCCTGCCAATTAGCCTGGCTGGAGCTAATCCTCACCCAGTCAATAATTACAAAGGAAGTGGGAAGGAGGGAACTTATTTCGCCTTCCTCCTTCCCCAACTGCAGAGCAGACCAGAGCAGAAAGGAGAACAGAGCAGCTATGGTGAGTGCTTGCTGGCCCCTCTCCTGCCTCCTTCCACCTCTATTTGGCTCCCCCAGCATCTCCTGTCTCCCCTGCACCCCATTTCTTCTTCCCCCAGCCTCTCCTGCCCCCCCCCCATTTTGCTCATCCCGGCCTCTCGTGCCTTCCCCCCACACTCCAGTTTGGCTCCCCCACACAGGTTCTGTTCCCCCCACCTTCTCCTGACTTTTTGCCCACCTCAGATCACTCCCTGACCCTCTCTTCCCTTCTCCCTCCCTCTACTTTGGTCCCCACTCCCTCTGAGGGTAGGAACTGGATCTGAGGTCTAGATCCAGGAACTGTGTGTATTAGGGTTACCTGCCCCTTTGCCATCCGTTTGCCATGGAGCTGGTGGTGAGTATCAGAACTTGAAATCTTAACCTGATGACTATCTTCATTCATAAATCACCCACTGTTTGGGGATTCTGCCACTATGCCTTAAACCAGCAGGCAATCAAACCTTTGCTGTGGCAGGTCACTCAGTGTGGAAATCATTCTCCCCAGATATTCTCAATTCCTTTCTCTTCACCTTTAAAATGCACTGAGAACTCTTTTATTCTGCTCCCTCCCTGAGTGATCTAATATCTGAAAAACTTTTTGGCGAACTTTGAGTAATGTTTAGACTGGCTGGGAGTTTTCTGGGTTCACTCAGCGCAGTGGAAAAAATTCAGGCAGAATTGAGAAGTTTTCCTAAAGGGTTTATTTGTTGACTTGTTATATATTCAGTCCTTCTGCTGCTGTGTGAAAACAAAATACTTGCTTTCCATGCAGCTTTGTGTGGTTTTATGGTGTTTTTGAAAGGGGAAATATGGGAAATGTTGAGATTTTAAGGGTTTTTCCAAAATGTTCCTTGTTTGTTGGTCTGGGAGCTTGTAAGAAGGATACTAAGACTGATCCCATGCCCCGCATGCACGCACCCATTGCACGGACATTGTACCACACGCCCACCACATGGGACCTGCACAGAATCCACGTGCAGGAGGTTTGGGATTACAGACACAGTCAATGAAAGTACTATATAAATGCTTAACAACAACAAGGATTCTGGGAACATATTGAAATGAATGGCATGGAATGACCATTAGAAACAATAGAAGCAGAGGAAATCTCTGTTGGAAATAATGGAATCTAGCGGTGTGCGTTTCATTTCTGTTTCCCTAATAACTAAAATGAAAATTTCAAAAATTTCCTGATATTTCCCAAACTTTTGGTGAACCCAGAAAATCTCCAAGCCTAGCTAAACATTGGCCAATTTCATTTTAGTTATTAGGGAAACAGAAATGAAATTTGGAGGAGAAAGAATTCTGTTTGCTAATTTTGTTTTGGCTCTCAGGCTGGCTGACATGTGCCTGACTGGCAAAACAATATTGCAAAAAGCCAGAGGGTAGGGGGAAGGGAACGGAGGGAAGAACAAGAGTCGAGAGTCATGACTAACATCCCTGATGGCATCCCCCTGGCCCGACTTGGTCGGGAAGCGGTGCCCAGCCTTTCAACATGACATGGGGACGGAGTCAGCCCAGCTAGGGTGGCCAGCCAGGTTTCCTGTCACTTTGAAAGGCTGGGCACTGATTTCCTTCCTCCAGTGTCTCTCAGCTGTGAGGCATTGCAAGCGGGGAAGCGCCAGCCAGATTAAGTTAAGAAAAGCCAAAAAAAGGGAATGCCCATTAACATGAATGTAATGCCCATAAGAATGAATGGAAAATGAAATTGTAGACAAAAACAAAATTTAAATGAAACAAAAAACATATCTCACTTTTTTTTTCCTTACAGGGAAACCAAACTAAAGCAAAATTGTGCCGTCTTACATTCCCCTAAGATCTGCAACTGGCTGTGAAGCAATACAATGGAGCTGAATCTTTGGAGATGTGGGGACCAAGGAGGTGTGGAATAGGCAGGAAGGTGCCAGGGAGAGTGAATGGAATGACAAGAGAGGGGCTGGAATGACAGGGAGGAGGCAGAAAATGTACCTTGATGAAGGGTGTTTTTAAATGAGCAAGGCTGGGGTATGGAGTGTGTGTGGAGGAATTCTAACAGGTGGCTCCCGCTGTCCAGTGTGGCTACTGTGGCAGCTGCCTCACAGTCCTCCTGCCATGGACCAGTGGGGAGGGGGAAGCACACTGGGCCAACCTTTGATATTGAAATGTCCTGGGCATGAGTGCTGGGGAACTGGACTCCCCAGCTCTCACGGCCAGTTCCTGTGACTTTCAAAGACTGTGTCCCCGACCCACAGTGCCTGTGAACAGCAGCTATGCAACTTGCGGGCTTTCCCTGCATGGCACACTCTGGATTCCTCAGCAGTAGGCCATGAGTTGCTGTGAGTGGGCGCTGAGTGGCTCACAGGAGCACACATCCCTCTGCACCATGGTCAAATGAATGGCTCCTGGGTGGCCATGTGTGGTAGCATCTCATTTTAAAACACCCTAAGTTACTCCTCCTCCATTTGGAGTTCTGCTGGCTTTCAGGACACTGCTGCACCCATGGCCTTTTATTCAACTGCTGTAGAGTTGGCATTCAGCCCCACCCTTGCAGGCAAGCAGCCCTCGAGTGAAATCTTTAGGCGTCACTTTGAAACAGAGTATGTAAAGAAAAGAAGTGAGTGAATGGTGTTTGTGTTCATAGAGGAACCAGTTATAAGGGGAAGGAGAGTGGAGGTGGGAGGGGCTGGTCTGGGGTCAGGTATTGAAACACAGCCCCATCAGCGTGGTTCAGTAGCTAAACTTTAATATTATGCAGATTCCCAGAGTAGTCATAGAATCTTATAGTTGGAAGGTCCTCAGAGGTCATCTAGTCCAGCACCCTGCTCTGTGCAGGAAATACACAGTTACAGCATCCCCAACAGATTGCCATCCTGCCTCTTTTTGAAAACCTCTAGTGAAGGACAGCCCACCACTGCCCTAGACAGTTTTTTTCCACTGTTGAACAGCTCTTGCCGTAAGGAAGTTCTTCCTAATGTTTAACCAAAATCTGCTTTCTTGTCATTTGAGCCCATTATTTCTAGTGTTGCTTTCAGAGTTAAGAGAGAACAAGTCTTTGCCATCCTCTCTGTGACAGCCCTTCAGGTAGTGAAAGACTGCTATGATGTCTCCCCTTAGTCTTTGCTTCTCCAGGCTAAACATACCCTGCTCCTTCTTCTTTCCTCATAGGACTTGGTTTCCAGACCCCTGACCATCTTTGTCACCCTCCTCTGAACACGTTCCAGTTTGTCGATGTCCTTCTTAAAGTGCCCAGAACTGGATGCAGTACTTCAGATGAGGTCTGACCAGCACAGAATATTCTGCCCCATGTCTCTTCCCAAGTGAACTCTCTCAGTTATGTCCTCTCTCTCAGATGTAGTTGAGATGGGGGTGGGAATGGGGGTCTGTTTGGGTTCTTTCGTACATACTAAGACCAAGGTTCATACTAAAGTTTTCCCCCAAGGGAAAACTTCACAGGGCTTTCCTCCCACACAGTGGATTCTCTGCTGTATGCTGACTGCTGAGGACTGAGCTCACCCTGTAACCAAGGAAGGACACAAGTAAGGTTTCTCCTAGGGCTGAAACTCAATTTCGATTTTCTCTGAGTTTCCACTGAGAATCATGGTTCTCAACTTGTTATTAGCAAGAATCGATACTTGGGAAAAACCCTGGTTCTCTACACTTTCTTGTTCGAGAATTTTGATCAGTTTGCCATGATTTACCATGTACCATTTACCATGATATACTGTGTACAGTCTTCTGATTTACCATGTACCACTTACCATGTACCATATTCATCCCGGTAAGCTGCCCTTTCCCAGAGGCTCAGGATGGCTCACAAATCACAAAAACATTTAAAAAACCAATGCAAAAAAAATCCTTAGAAACCCCACCAACCTTCCAACAATCCGCTAATACTACCTCTGCATCCCATACCCAATGTTTACAAGCAGCAGTTATGTACTTTTTTGGCTTGCCCGATGGCACATTCTGGATTCAGCTTCAGTTGGCTCATTCTCATCCAGTCCCCAACAGCAGCCAGGCATCGGGTGAGCACCAAGACTACAGTGCCTGGATCAGATGAAAAAAAGAGGTAGAGCTTGGTGTCGTCAGAATATTGATAACACTTTATCCGCAAACATCTAAATGATCTCACCCAGTGGTCTTATATACATGTTGAACAAGAGGAGATAGAATAGAACCCTGCAGGATCCACCAGAGGAGGTCCCGAGGGGATGATGAACAATCGCCCATCACCACTCTCTGTGACCTTCCTGATAGGAAGAAGCGGAACCACTCAAGAGCAGTCCCACACACCCCTACCAGGTCCCACAGTCGTGTCAGCAACACCTTGTGATAAACTGTATCAACGGCCATTGGAAGGTCTAACAAGATGAAGAGGGCAGAATTCCCCAGGTGCAGGTCATCAACCAAGGCCAAAAGCACAGTCTCCATGCCATACCCAGGATAAAAGCATGACTGAAATAGATCCAGGAATCCAACAATATCAAGATGAGTCTGGAGCTGTCAGGCAACGATCTGTTCAATAAACTTCCCTAAAAAGTTAGAGAGAGGTCAAGAGTTGGCCAGGGAGTCATCATCTAAAGATGGCTTCTTAAGCAGGGACTTAAGGTTGGCAGTTTTAAAGGCATCTGACACCCTACCCTCCTTAAGAGAGGCATTGACAACTGCATCCGAAAACTGCCTCAATGTATCCTGGTTGGCTTTCACCAACCAGGATGGGCAAGGATCCAATTCACAACTGGTTGCACTCATTGCCCCAAACACCTCCCCTGCATCGGTGGGTGATACGGACTGAAACCAGTCTAAAGAAACAGGACAAGACTGAGCTTCCATAACCCCAAACTCTGATTCTGCAGATAAAATGGCAGTTCCCAAATCATCATAAATGCAAGCAATTTTTATCTGCAAAGTAATCAGCAAAAATGTCACAGCAGGCATTAAATGACTCCATTTCCTGGTGGAAGCAGACCGAATTAACCAGGCCCCTCACCACCTGGAACAGGTCTGCTGGATGAGACTTTGCAGACACTAGGATAGCGGCGAACCAAGGGCGCAATCAGACGTGCATTTAAATCGCACAGCCGCCGCTGCGGCATCATGCGATTTAAAGCACTGCGCACTTCCGGGTTGGGGTGAATGCAACATTTCCGCCTAACCCGAACTGTTGGAGTGTGGTTTGAAAAGCTGCTCCGAGCAGCTTTTCAAACCGCACTCCAACAGTTTGGGTTAGGCAGAAATGTGCGCACTCACCACATTCACACCAACCCGGAAGTGCGCAGTGCTTTAAATTGCATGATGCCACCACGGCGGCTGTGTGATTTAAATGCACATCTAAATGCCACCCAAGCTTTCTTTGCCGCCATCACAGCCTCAGCATAGTCCTCTTAAAATGATCTATGCCACAATCTTCTGCTTCAGCCGCCTCAGGTCCTCCATATAACAGGGGGTCCTGTGCTGCCACAGCAGTGGGAACAGATGCCTGGGTGGAACTGTGTCTCTGGCCAAGGTCAGGATGTCATTCAACAAGGCAACAAGGTCACTGACAGAGTAGCCAGCACTGCTAAGGTCAATAGGTATCCACCAGAGAGTTCTGAAAACCTATCGGATTCATTAGCCTTCAAGGATGGACCAACTTAACCGGTCCACCATCCCAGCAAGGGCATAGGAAGGCCGGGATCTGGGCTTTCAGAAAGTAATGATCTGACCATGACAAGGGTTCCAAAATTGTGGTGACACTTCTGGAACCATCTTAGAATAGGGCTGTACATGCGCAGAACAGCTGTAGTGACTGTTTTGTGCATACACTTTACTGGGATGAATGCGGTACACAGTAAATCAGTATAGTATACAATACACAGTAAATCACGGTAAATGTCTCATGAGATTTTTGAGAAACAAATTGATTCTCGTATCAGCACTAGTTTCCCCCTTGTGTGGATTCTCCAATGTATATTGAATGCCCCAATATCTCCTGAAGATTCCCTCATGCCACCCACCATATTTGGACTTTAGATGGAGTCGGGTTGGAGCAGGTAACATCCTATCAATATCTTGGATTATTATACAATACCTCTGGCTCCTGGAAATGCCATATTCTTGCTGTCAAATTAAAAATGAAGCAGGCGATGATGGGCTTGCTAAGATTTTGGCGACTTCATGGAGGCTGCGCTATCTCCCCCGCACTGCAAATATTTGATTTAAAATCAAAGTCTTGTGCTCTTTTTGGGGGTGAACTATGGGGCCTTGATACCCTGGATGTCTTTGAACCTTTGCAGAATTATTTTTTGCGCTCCCTATTAGGGATCCCCAACTGTATGCCGGCCTGTCTTCTCTGGATGGAAACCGAATCTTTGTCTATGAGAACCAAGTTGCTTGCTCTCCCCTTATTCCATTGGTTCAGGGTGGAGGGTATGTTGGAGAATAGGCTACCATGCTTGTGCTTTGAGGAAGCCACTTCTTGGGCTTCCTCTTGGGAATGGCGGAATGGGGTGGCATCCAACTTACATAAACTTGGACTGTCCATGTCACTCCTTAAGCCCTTATCTGCTGCTAAGAGAAAGCAGGTTATAAGAAAACAGTTGGTTGATCAAGCTATTCAGGCAGATCTAGGGGCAATTCGATCACTTTGTTGCGCCCCATTTTATAACTTATTCAAAAACACCTTTGGGCGCGAGCCTTACCTAAGACTGCTAGAGGACCCAAAACTCCAGAGAGCCATGACATTACTACGGTTCGATCTACTTCCATCCCGTGTCCTTCTGGGAAGACGCAATGGCACTCCTTATGATGAAAGAGTATGTTGCTGTAATTTAGGCCAAATTGAGGACCTGTTGCACATACTTTTTCAGTGCCCTCTTATGTCATTTCTGAGGGAATTGCACCTGGCCCCTTGGCTCGCTTCTTGCCCACATTCTTCTCCGCTCCAGTTACTGCAGTTTTGTTTGGGTTCAAATTCTGCTGAGCTAATGTATAGCATAGCCAATCTGGCTTTTAAGCTTAATAAATGTTGAACAGATTGATTCTACTATGACCTAGGTCATCCTGGAATAGAGCCTGTTCAGGGGTTTATCTCTTCTGCACTTAACCCTGGGGTAACCCGGGGTTGGTCAATTTGGTTTGTTTTGATATTAAGTGATTGGGTACTTTTTATTCATTTGTTTATCCAGGTAAAAGAGGATTTATTGTGTTTTTGTGTTTTGTTTCTTTGTTGATGATTCAGGAGATGGTTTGTTTGTTTACTAACTCCCTTTTTGACTTTAGTTTATATTTATTGGTGTTTTATTACCTTGTATATTGTTCTAACTGATGATATGTTGCTGCTTGTTTTATTATTATATTTCTCTGTTTGATTGTATAATTTGTTCTAATTGCTTGACTTCATTGTTTGTTATTTGCTATTACAATGACTAGTTGTCATGCAATTTAATAAAATCTAATCTAATCGATTTCCTCATGCTGTTGGAATGTACAGGATATCTCTCCTGTGTGGATTCTTATTTTTAAAATAGCAAATTTTAAAAGTGAAGGAAATCACATGCTTATTTCTCCTTACCTAAAGAGACTTGAACCCTTGACATACAAATTTTCTTTTCTCCCACTTGGCCCACAGGAGCAACTGCTTTGATTTTTCTCGCAGAGTTTTGTATTTTGCTCACTATTGCATGCCACCAACATGGTGTGGTCATTAGATATGTAGTCACTGTGGGTTTTATTATGAATACACAATGAATAAGGAACACAATTTTAATGGTGGCTCTGCCCCAAGGTACCTCTGCCTACTGCCCCACCAACCTAAAAGTCTATCAGCTGTCACTAGCTCAGAGTTACTAAAAGAGATTATTACTTTATTAATAATAATAATAATAATAATAATAATTTATTTTATTATATATTTATATAGTGCAAGCAATGTACCTGGCACTTTACAAAGTAATTGAATAGACACAGTCCCTGCCCTAGGGTTTATAATCTACGAGATGGGGGGGGGGGGGGAGATGAAGGAAGGGAAACAGAGGGAGAGACAAGGAGTGTAACATTCATGAGGATGCGAGGTCCCAGGTGCACGTGCTTGGCTTGGTTACATCGAGAATGATGGCTGGTTGGTCCATGTGGTGAGGATATGAGTACACAGACCTTAGGTAACAGATTGTACTGGATGGAGGGTATCAGCAGGAATTAGGTGAGGGGAGCGAGGAGTCAGGGAGGACAGAGCGGAAGAGGTGGGTCTTGAGGAGGGATTTGAAGGTACGAAGGGAGGGGCCGAGGTGGATGTGGGTAGGGAGGAAGTTCCAGGCGTGTGGGGCAGCTAAGGAGAAGGAATGAAGGTGGTTAGGGAAGCAGGGGAGGCATAGGAGGGTGAGAGAGGGGACAGAGGAGGAGCGGAGTTCACGGACTGGAGTACAGACGGAGGGAAATTAGCGCAGAGAGGTAGGGGGGAGCAAGGTTGTGAAGAGCTTTATAGGTGAAGACTAGGAGCTTATGCAGGATTCGTTCAGAACGGGGGAGGCAGTGAAGAGAGGAGAGGAGGGGCTACACGTGGTCGAAGCGACAGGCGAGGTGGATGACCCTGGCAGCAGAGTTTTGGATGGAGATAAGGGGAGAAAGGGGAGAGCGGGGAAGGCCAGTGAGAAGGAGGTTACAGTAATTGAGGCGAGAGATGAACAGGGCATTAACAAGGGTTTTGGCAGAGGAGACAGAGAGAAAAGGGCGAAACTTAGCAATGTTATGGAGGGAGAAGCGACAGGATTTGGCAACAGAGTCAATGTAGGGTTTAAAAGAAAGGGGTGAGTCAAAGATGAAGTCTAAGCTATGGGCTTGGGGGACGGGAAGGATGGTGACCCCGTCGATAAGGATTGACAGGGGAAAGGGAGAGGAAGAATATGGGGGGAAGATAAGAAGTTCAGTTTTAGCCATGTTGAGTTTGAGTTGACGTTGAGACATCCAGGTAGACATGTCAGAGAGACAGCTGGTGAGGCGAACTGAATAGATGGAGAGAGAGAGAGAGAGAGAGAGAGAGAGAGTTGAGTGTCATCAGCATAGAGATCAATCTAAGTAGATGAAAACATAGAGGATTCTTCCCAGTAACCCTTGAAAATAAATTTTAAAATACCTAATTGAAATCAATGGAAATCTTTCCATTTATTTTATATGAAGCTAGATTAGGCCCATGGTTTCATGGGCAATCTCTGCTAACTCCTTTGTGTCATTTATGAAAATTTCTACCTTACCTGGAGATGGAAAATAAAATATCAAAAAACAATATATTATTCTGAAGAAAACATTACCAGGGCCATGGTTAAAGAATATCCCTGTCAAGCAATTTTAAAACTATTCATTAGGTTTGCAATGCAATCTAGTGAGCAGCTACATTAATTACACTCTTACCAAGTAAAGGCAACTTTTCCCTTAATACCAACTCCATGGGATTTTGTCTCGCATTTATCAATAAGAATGTTTACAGTAAGATTAACTTGAATCCAATCTACTGAATTTTGATGAGATTCTAGATTAGAAAAAAAGAGGAAGGTTTAGGCATGACTAGAAATGAATAAATGAAATCCAGATTCTCCAAAGAGCTGCCTGTGGAACTCTTACTGGCTTCAAGTGCTAAATTGAAATGATCAAAAGGGCAAATGTGTATTCTGTCCTTGTAAACACTTTTGATTGCAATTCATCCAAGGCACAAATACCCAAGTTGACTAGTAGAGTCACACAAGGGCTTGCATGAGAAACGTCAGTCTCTTTAGCCAGAAATCAGGCTTATCTGTTTATCCATTGTATTTATCCAGGTGTCTGTGTGGGAGGTGATAGCTATCAACAACAGGAGCTGAAGCAGTCAGTTAAAATCAGCCTGAAGAAGAAGAAGAAGAAGCAGCAGTAGCAGCAGCAGCAGCAGCACGGATTGTAGTATTCTCACCCAAATTACATTTCCCCCTTACAAGACTTTGGTACTTCTAGAATTCCACTGGCTTAACTGAATTTAGGATCTTATCAGATGTAATGAAAAATGAACTAATCCAAAGCATGTTCAAATCAATGATACCACTGCAACTGTGTAGCTGGTTGAACAGATCTTCTTGCTGCTGCATGTATGAGCAACTTCCTGAAAGACGATTGTTCCATAGTTCATTGTTTGCCAGGACATGAAGTGCAATGCTACCCATTCCAGCCTTCCCCACCCCTCTCTGTACCAATACTAGCATCATAGAGTAAATCAGTTTGCAAATATTTAGTTACAAGTTTTTCCCCAAAGCTGTTACTGTGAAAGGCATATAATAAAACATCATCTCTGGAGTTATTGCATGAACACATTACAGTTCACGAAAACATTTCTCCCACTTTCACTGCAACAGCACATTGTCCATGTCATGCATCGGGGCTTTGGGGTACATCCGTCCAACCAAGGCAGTGTCTTTTTTGCACGTCTCTTTTGCTAATCTGGTCTTGCAAAAGACAGATGAAATATCATGTCTGAAGTTCTTGCTGCAACATATAACAACGATTCAAACAAGCATTTATCATGCAATCCTCAAACCATTCATTTCAGAGAAATCCTAATGCCATCTGCAAAAGGAGCATGTGACTGATCTTCAATTAACTAGCGAAGCATAGAGTACTTGAGACTGTTCCTCCAAGATGAGCATCCTCAGCAGCATCTGGATGTGGAGTGCTGGAAGGCAGGAATTGTTGATGATTATATGTTCTGTTTGGGTGGCGTGTTGAAGTGTGAGCCCATGTGAAGATCGCAAGCACCCAGCACCTTCTTCTTACCATGTCATCTCAGAAAATTGATTTTTTGGTTAACTAGCATGTGCATAGAGACAGTCAATACAGTGGTGCACTCCACGTACATGCAGAGTTGGGTGAAAACAAACAAGACAATAGCCCTCAGTAGGCCATGAGACACCTGCTCATCAGTTTGGCGGCTGCCAGATGTTTACCCACTCTCCGCCCCCCGCCGGGCAGGTGGTTGACTGCTATCACACGTATCATCTGGAGAAGGTTGGTGATGTAGACTTGGCTAAGGCGTGCCCAACCACTCCAATCCAGGCTAATGTGCATCTTCCTATTTGTTAGGCTCCACCCAACCCTCTTGTGAGGCGAGGTCCGAGGATCAGGCCCATAGGACTGTGCTCACCCAGCCCACCAAATGGGAGCCTGGAGGAGTGCGCTCACCAGGCCTGCCAAACAGCTGATTGGGGGAAGCCTGGAGGAGTGTGCTCCTCTACCCGCCCCCCCAATCAGCTGTTTGGCATGTACACCATGGCTGGGCCCTCTGATTAACTGTTGGGTGTGCACACTCAGGCATCCCTGATCAGCTGTTTGGTGTGTGCACCCAGACCAGGGGACCACACTCCTCCCAGCCCCCATACCCTCTCCCCTGTTCACCCTATCTTCATATCCCTTGGTTCCTTGACTGCCTCTTGCTGTAAGCACAACCACCCCTGCTCCCCAGCTGTCCCTTATGACACCTGTGCACTATGCCTGTTTCCCCACCTTCCTGCCTGCTGAAATGCCTAAAAACAGTGCAAGATACAACTTTTGCACAGAAATAGATCAATTTCATTTCAGTGTGTACGTGAAAACCTTACTTGAAACAACTCCAGCATGTCTGGTGCTCATGTTATACTTTGCACCTACTCTGCTCCTACCCACCCCACTCTTCATGGTTGAAAAGTCTTTTTATTTCCTTTTCAAAAATTATCTACTTAATTCTTTATTTGCTGTGTCCAATGCCCACATTGTATTTGTTGCCCAGTCATAGTGCTGTCATGGCAGATCCGCTCAGAAGAAGGTGTAGGTCCATGCTGTGCCCAGGTTGCTTCGACTGCTGAAATTAAATTAAATGCCATTTCCTTGGTGCCCTCCACAGCTACCACACAGTATCTCATGCTATTTCCTTCTATTTTGGGGTACTCAGGCTGATTTCTGAATTTCCAGATACTCGGTCCAGGTCCAGGTTCAGGTCCAGGTCCTCATCAGTACTTCGGAACAGCCTGATTCCACCTGGACCTGGAGTATATCAGTGTCTGCTGTGACAAGTTTATACAGTACTTTGTGGACAAGATAGCTTGAACTCACCATGATTTTTGGCACGACAGTTGATGTAGGGGGAGAGTCAGAGGCAGTGGATACCCCATTTGGTCCAGTTTTGTGTGATCAGTTTCGGATGGTGGAACCCACTAATGCTGGGGATGTGCTGGGGGCTGTTAGGGCCACCATGTGTGAATTAGATCCATGAAAGCCAGCCAGGAGACGTTGTGGCCGTTGCTGGCTCCTGGCTGGGGTTGTCAGTGCCTCCCTTAGGGAGGGCAGGGTGCCCGAGTGTTTAAAGGAGACAGTGGTCTGGCCCCTGCTGAAGAAGCCATCGTTGGACTCTGACTCCCTAGCCAGCTAATTTCCCAGTCTCTAACCTTCCCTTTTTAGTGAAGGTTATTGAGCGGGCGGTGGCTCGGCAGCTTCAGGCGCATCTGGACAGTATCGGGTTTCTGGATCCTTCACAGTCTGACTTTGATCCTGGGTATGGCACTGAGACCGCGCTTATGGCCTTGATCGACAGCCTTCGTTGGCCTATGGACCAGGGTCAGTAGACCCTGTTGATCTTATTAGATCTTTCTGCTGCTTTTGATACGATTGAGCATGAGATGTTGGTGAGTCACTTGCAGGACTGTGCCAGGGTGGGGGGGAACCATTTTAGATTTGTTCCATTCCTACCTGTTTGGGAGGACCCACTGGATGGTCCTGGGGGATTGTACATCTTCCCCCAGAGACCTCGTGTGTGGAGTCCCACAGGTTTCCATCTTGTCCCTCCTCCTGTTCAACGTATATATGCAGCCCTTGGGGGAGGTTGTGAGAGGGTTTGAGGGAGTGAGGTGTCATCAATATGCTGATGACACCCAACTGTACCTCTCATTTTCATCAGACCCAGACCCAATGGTCTCGGTGCTTACCCGGTGCCTGGCAGCTAGGGGGGACTGGATGAGGGTAAACAGTGATATCTTGCCATGGAGCAGGGCATTGGTGGACTACATACACTCAATGACCTTTCCAACCCTACAGTTCTATTATTCTCTTCCCTTGGAGAAGCTGCAGGATGGAACCATCCTGGATTAATAATAATAATTAATAATTAATAATTTTGTTTTTATATGCCACCCCCTGCCATGGCACATGAAGCACTTTGAGTAGAACTAATTAACACATTTAAAAAAAAACACCTCACAACAACTCTTTGAGGTAGGTTAGCCTGGGAGAATATTGTGACTGTCCCAAGGTCACCCAGTGAGTTTCTGGCTAAGGTGAGACTTGAGCTGGGGCCTCTCCACTACCTCCCGGTCCAAGTACTACACACCTAGCCACTACACCACATGGGCTCTAAAGGGAATTATCAGGGAAGCAGTAAGCCAAGCTGCTTTGGAGAAGCTTAGAGGCCTCCCATAAAATTTTCCCTTTAAGCCCTATATAGTCGATAATCCCAAACAATGGGTGAAAACAGACATGATGCTAACCACCCTTTAACCACCCTTGGTGGTCATTTATGCATGTTTCTGGACTGCATAGGGCACCAATACAGCCCTGCAACATGCATAAATAACCACCAAGGGTGGTTAAAGGGTGGTTGGCGTCATGTCTGTTTTCACCCCTTGAAAGATTTTAAATAATTTAAGAAAAACAAAGAAATTGCATAGAACTTAACTTTGAAGGTGAGGTGCTTGATTTTCACTTTTTGGACTCATTTAAACCGCTCTTTACTGACTAAACCATTCAGTCCTTATGGTCAATCAGAGTTGACTTCTCATCACTTCACAGAATTAGTTTGTACATAATTTTGGTGGGTTAAAAACACATTGCGTTTTTTAGACAATAGTCTTTGAGTGGCATCTCTAAGAAAGAAATGACTTTGAGATGTAAGAAAACACTGCCCCAGTGATTGGAATTTCCAAGAAACGTTCATTGTTGCTACAAATGAATGTTTGTAGCAATACTACAAACACTACTACAGATCTTTAATAAGTGCCTTATTTTTGGAATAGTTTTGTCTTACCATATAGAAACTTTCTGGATTATCCGTGATGGGTAGACAGAATATTTCAATTTGAAGCCCCATGTGAATGGGGGGACACTACAAAAGAAGTTGTAAATTAACTAAAACAATGTTGTTTCACTACTTATTTTATTTTAATATTCTTTGCAAGGATAAACAGTCAGCTGTTAATAACATTGAGTCCTTCTGCTTGTCTGAATCATAGTGCCCCATAATATTTTAAAGGATACTTCAATTTACATATTGTACGACCATGCCTTGAGTTTATATCAAAAGAAAAATTATTAATTATTTGTCACACCTTTATTCTAAAGGAAATTACTTGGCAATCTGCATCTTTTTCAAACCCAGAATTGCCATTCTTCCCCCCCCCCCCCCAAATTGCTGGCTACTAGAATGCTATACAAAACATTCACAAATATTCATTCACTCATTCATTCATTCCAACATTTTTATACTGCCCCCTCCTGCCTACAGGCAGCTTGGAGTGGTGAACAAGAAAAGTATATAAAATATAAAAATATAAAACAACATACATATAAAATATCAATAAGAACTCAACCAACCTGCTAAAAAAAACCCCATACATACAGCTAAAAGCCCAGTCATTGCCCACCCCCCACACCAAAAGCCTGGCAAAATAACCAGGTTTTGCACTGTTGATGGAAGGAGAGACGATCCAGAGAGCAATGAACATCTACCGGGCGGGAGTTCCATAACCGTAGCGCGGCCACAGAGAAAGATCTCTCAAACATGGTCCCCCAGGAAACCTGGGGGACCTCCACGCAGGTGTCCCCAGCTGACCGCAGGTGCCGATCCAGGACACAAGGGGTGAGGCAGTCCCGCAGGTAAGTGGGGTTCAAGCTGTAGGGCTATATAGGTAATAACCAATGAATTGGTCCCAGAAGACTATAGGCAGCCAGTGCAGAGACCGGAGCACTGGTGTTATATGCTCCCGGAAACCCGCTCCCACCAGAAGACGGGCTGCCGCATTCTGCACCAGCTGCAGAGTATACTCTGAACACATGCAGTCCTCCACGTGTATCAAGATGGGACAAGCTTTTCTTGAATCAGGCACTTGAAAGTAACATATTTTTTTTTATCAAAGGTGAAAAATTAAAATGAACTGACTCATTGAGACACCTGGGAGCCATCATCACAAAAGATGGGAAATCTGAAAGAGAAATGAAAAGTAGAAATGCTTTTATCATGGCAGTGCTTGCTTAACTTAGCAGGAAATGGAAAGAAAAAACATCTCACTTCCCTGTGATAAAGCTTCTTAGAGTAATTACATTTCCAGCAGTCCCTGTGTGGGTGCAAAATATGGGATTTTATGGTAAAAGCAAAGAAGAACTTAACTTTGGAATTACAATATCTCTGAAGAATCCTATGAATAAAATATACAGTACATAGAATCAATAAATCTGTTGGTGAAATAATAAACAATCATCCACTTTTACTGTAACACTAGGGATGTGCGAACGCAGTTCGGACCAAACTTGAATAGTTCGGTTGACCGAACTGAGGCTGCTTTTAAATGAGGAGCGCTGAAGCGCCTCCTCAACGCCGCATTAAAGGAAAGCCGCCGGAAGTGATGTTCTTCCCGTTGCCGGAGGCAGCGGCGGCTGGAGACATGGGACTTTGGAGCGGCGCGTTCTTAAGACTTCAATTATCAGGCTTAATGCGCCGCTCCAAAGCCCCGTGTCTCCAGCCGCCGCCGGCAACGGGGAGAACGACACTTCCGGCAGCTTTCCTTTAATGCGGCGTTGAGGAGGCACTTCAGTGCTCCTCGTTTAAAAGCAGCCACAACTTTTGAACTGAACTCGAATTCGGTCTAATTCAAACTAGTTTTGAAGGCCAAAAAAACCAGTTTTGAATGTACAAAATCGGTTTGGAAGTTCAGAATTTGACCGAACTCAAATAGTTCGGTCGACAGAACCCAACCTTCGAACCGAACTCGATTTTCGAACCGAACCAAACCAAATTTCCGAACTCAGTTCTGTTTGCACATCCCTATGTAACACCAGCTATGTAACACCTTACCAGTGCAATATTTTATCTTGACATACATTAAATATCTTCTGCTATAGGAGCCTCGGTCCTCCCTGATATTACATGAATTTTATCACATACACCGCTCCCATTATAAATTCCAGTACTGCAGTGTGTTTTTATTCAGTGTTCCAAGTATGTGGACTGTCCCTTTAAGTGAACCAGAAATGCTCCAAGATCTGTTTTAGACTGGCTATAGCCAACTGGGCCCGGACTGTGAGAGATTTGGCAGTTTACAATACAATCTGTTAAAAGGGAGCCTTGTAGAGCCCATACTCACTGCCTCTAGCAACCTTAGAGACATTACACTAAGGAAGCCATCTTTTAAAGGAGGGGTAGGGAACCTTGTATTAAGGGTCAAAATGAGGCCTGCAACTAGTTTTTATTTGGTGCCTTTCCAGTTCCTGGATGTGATCCCTAGATCCAGTTCCTACCCCAAGCATTGAAAGTCTGAACTAGGGGCAAAGGAGCAGAGATGGGGGCATGCACACAAGAATACAGGACAGATCCATGATCTGGCCCTCCTCTTTCTGAGCGCACCTTGTAAACACCACCCGCCCCAACTTCTATGTGGACCTCAGAGTTTGTCCTAATTTTCAAAGTGTACTCAATTTTAAAGTGACCTGTGGAAGGGAAAAGGTTCCCCACCCATTTTAGAACATTGTGGCTAAAGCTACATTTACTTAAAAAAGCTAATTTTCAGCTGTGGGGACTGAACTTGCAACCTCTCTCTCCATACACACGAATATCTGACTATCCAAAGAATTGTTCACCATGGAAACAATACTTATATATCAGTTATTCAGTTATTTCAGTTTGGTTGTTTTGGTCACTTCATTATTTCAGCTATTTTGGTTTGGTTATTTCTATCACTGAGATAGACTTTCTGGCCCGATAGGGTGAAAGAGCTGTGCCTGCTGACTCTGCTACAGGCGCGTGCCACGGATGCACACCTAAGAGCCATGCCAAAGGGCCCTTAGGTGTGGCCCTTAGTGGGGCCTGAAGGGCCAGGGCAAAGAACTGGAAATTTTAGAGAATCTTGAGGAGGTGGGAGGATTAGTGGGGTTTATATTTGTGGTGTGTATGTGGAGGGGAGTAGAGGGTGTGGGAGGTTGTTTGTAGTATATTTTATTATTTTGGGGAGTGGGTGTTTAGAGAGGGAGGGATGGGGAGGAAGTGGGTTAGGGAGGGGGGTGGGGAAGTTTAATGGAGGGGGGAGGGAGGATCTCCCCTGCTGCCAGGGTGAGGCAGCCTGGGGTGGGCCGGGACCTGGGGGGCTGGACGGGGGGGAGGGTGCAGGCATTAGGGGCGTGACAGGCTGAGGGAGATATGATCCCAATCGTGGGGAGGTGAGATCAGTGAGACAGGACAGGTGTTTGTACCCCCCAGGCAGAGGGGCAGGTGGTTCTTGGTCAGGGGCCCCCCAGCCCTGTCTTGATGTTATTAAATACGAGATTGGTGGTGAATAAGGCAACAACTGTCCAGGAGGTAATCAGTATACGGTAAACGGTAATGGAAAATCGGTAATTCAAAATGGTATCTTGTGGCATTGCAATAATAAAAAAATCTCATTGGTATCAGGAAATCGTTAGGAAATCAGTCCTGGTTCCTGATATGGCAAAATTACTTGTGAGTAAAAATTTTGCTGCTTGGTTCAGCCCTAGTAATCACCCAAAAGTATGCCAAGTATTATCAGGTTTTTCCATGCCTGAGGAAAAGCCTTCAAGGTCCAAATGTCTGCACACACTTACCAAACAAAAGTTGGTCCAATAAAAGATATCATCTGAACTACTGTGTCTCTATCAGGAAACACAAACAGTTTGGTCCCTGTCTCCATGACTGTTTCAGTTTTAGGGAACAAATGCAGTGAAATGATGGCTACAGAATTTTGGAAGGGGCTAAAGATGCATTTTTATACCACATACAGAGTTAAAAACAGCTCAATGACGTTTGCTTATCTGTTCCAGAAAGCTGTTTTCTCTGAGTTTGGAAAATCATAGCTCAGAAGGCTATATACGATAGCCTTTATACTGCAGTTTATTTATCCACAAATACATAGCTGCTTTGCACCATGTGTTCTCCTAAATTTAAACATGTACTCTCAGCTTCTCTGTAACTGATACTTTGTGTAGCACATAGAGTGTGGCATTGGCACCCTCTAGTGGTGTGGTGGTGCAAGGTTCATGAGCCTGCTGCTACTTAACAGATCAAAAAGTGTATTAACTTGGAGGATACACTGCATGAAGTCCCAGTTTAATCTCTGCAGTCAAATCGCCAACCTGGGATGCCATATTTGCAGCAGATAATTCATCACCCTGAAAATGTGGTCTCTACCCATGTTACAATCATTCTGCTGTTTTCTTGGTGATCTGTTATACAGTCTATCTGATGTGAAACAACTAGTTCAAATTGCTTACAGATGGTAGCAGAGCCAGCCTTAGAACTCATGGGGGCCAGGACAAAGATAAAATGCAGGCACCCTGGTGATCTCACCAGTGTCACCCCTCACCTTCTATGGGGTCCTAGAAGTGGTCATGTTTTGGATCCTACTGGAAGAGTGGGGGCCCACACACCCTGCCCTCGTAAAATCAGGGGCCACTGCAGGCCCCCCATAAGAGCAGAGCCCAGGGTGGTTGCCTCAGGTCGCCCTGCAGTAAGGCCTGCCCTGGATGCTGGCACACTGTCACCAATGTTTCAGCCTGTGGCATTTGTTAGTACATTGATTTCTCTTTCAAGGAGATTATCAGTATTCCTTTTAAGGGACAGGGGAGTCATTCTGATCCACATATGGAGGATAACACTTCACCTGTTCCCCTCCTCCTCACCACACACATCACTAAAATTACCTAGTATTCCCTCAGGTTGGGGGAGAGGGTTAAAGCTCCCCTGAGAGCAGTTTGGGAGGGACCAAGTGGGTCCAGGAAGCTCTGGGGGAGGGACTGAGAGTCCTTGGGACGTGCTACTAGAAGATCTCTTGGTGGACCTAGGTGGGGACAGGAACTCCTCTGGAGAGGATTCAGTGGCTGTGAGGGAGCAGCCAACAGCAGAAATAGGGATGGGCGAACAGATCGCGGTTCGGGTTTGGCTGTTCGGTTCGCTCGTTCAGTTTGGCCATTCGGTTCATTAGCTGCATTCGGGTTTGACCGTTCGGTTAGGTTCTGTTCGTATCAGTTCGGGCATTCGGAAAAAGGCTCTCTGTGCGAGGAATGATGGCCCCAGTCCAATGACGGTGGGTCCTGGGGTTAGAGTGGCAGCTTCTATGTATTGGCCACAGCCTTCCCTGCCTGTAGCTTGGCCCCAGAACCCTGATGGTGGGTCCTCGGGCTGGAGTGGCTGTTTCTTGATGTGGTGGAATGGCATCGTCTCCGTGCGAGGAATGATGGCCCCAGACCCATGACGGTGGGTCCTGGGGCTAGAATGGCAACTTAATAATAATAATAATAATAATAATTAATAAAAGATTTTATTGCTAACCGATTAGGTTGTTGCAAGTACACATAAAATTTTATACCATAACAACATAAATATATCACATACAAAACACCTGTACATCAAATCAATAAATCGATATATCATAAAATAAAAGGAGAGACCTTTCTCCTGCAACCCATCTTAGACCACTTATGAGGGGGGTCACATTTACCATTGTCCTTCCATAGTGTCTTCAGGGTATTAACAATAACTAAAAATTGTATCACTTTCCCTGTGATTTCAGATACACGGTCCCCTAAAAGCATGGTAATATAAAATTTATTTGAACTACCTGGAAAAGGGATTATAAGAGAGGTTATATATTTTCCACGAACCCCTTCAAACTTAGGGCAGTCCAGTAAAATATGGTCAATGGACTCAATACATTTTGACCCACAGTGACACAACCGGTCCGTCAAGGGAGTACCGTTGCATCTTCCATCTACCATAGCTGAAGGAAAAGCATTTGTCCTTGCCGGGAAAAAAAGCCTTTTACTTCGCTGAGCTATGTTTCTAATCAGGTAAGGCATCGGGAAGCTGCTCCTATTGGCAATCAAGGAATAGCATCCAAGAGCCCGACTAGACCAACAAGGGCACAGATCTCTTGTTGGGTATCATCTGTCAGTCTGTTTTTTAATAATTGTTTTGCTCCCTTATATCAAACTGAGGCAAGAATTTCTGGACTGAAACCCAGATGTCTTATTTTACTAACCACCTCCACCACCCATTGGTTCCCAGGTTCCTCTTTTAGAATCATCTGCGTTATCGGAGCAGCTCTTTGGAAAAACAGACGGAGCCAGTAACTTATTGGTCCTTGCCAAACTATCTGGCAAACTGGGGGGAGGGCAGCTTAAAGATATTGGCCACAGCCCTTCCTGCCTGTAACTTGGCCCCAGAACCCTGATGGTGGGACCTGGGGCTGAACTGGCGGTTTCTTGATGCTTTGGAAAATCAGCTCTCTGTGAGAGGAATGATGGCCTCAGACCCATGATGGTGGGTCCTGGGGCTAAGGTGGCAACTTCTAGGTATTGACCACAGCCCTCCGGGTCTCAAACTTGGCCCCAGAACCCTGGCGGCAGGACCTGGGACTGGAGTGGCTGTTTCTTGCTGCTTTGGAAAATTGGCTCTCTGTGTGAGGAATGATGGCCCCAGACCCATGATGGTGGGTCCTGGGGCTAAAGTGGCAGGTTCTAGGTATTGGCCAAAGCTGTCCCTGCCTGTAACTTGGCCCCAGAACCCTGATGGTGGGTCCTGGGGATGGAATGGCTGTATCTTGATGCTTTGGAAAATTGGCTCTCTGTGCAAGGAATGATGGCGGGTCCTGGGGCTAAAGTGGCAGCTTCTAGATATTGGCCATAGCCCTCCCTGCTGGTAACCTGGCCCCAGAACCCTGACAGTGGGTCCTGGGGCTGGAGTGGCTGTTTCTTGATGCGGTGGAATGACATCGCCTCCATGGGAGGAATGATGGCCCCAGAACCCGTGGCACAGACAGCATGATTGGCATTGGCAGCAGCAGCAGACATTGGTTGCCAGGGTACAGAACCCTTGGCACAGATGGCATATAGGCCTGGCCTGGGGGCCATTGGCACTAGCATCACCAGACATTGGTTGCCAGGGTACAGAACCCTTGGCACAGATGGCATATAGGCCTGGCCTGGGGGCCATTGGCACTAGCACCAGCACACATTGGTTGCCAGGGTACAGAATCCTTGCCACAGAGAGCATATAGGCCTGGCCTGGGGGCCATTGACAACAGCAGACATTGGTTGCTAGGGTACAGAACCCTTTGCACAGACAGCATATAGGCTTGGGGGCCATTGGCACTAGCAACAGCAGACATTGGTTGCCGGGGCAGGCAGTGAGGTGGCGTGGTATGAGCAGCAGTCAGGCAGACTGAGGCAGGGTTTGAGCTTTGCAATCTGGGTGGGTGGGCAGGCAGGCAGCGTGGCATGAGAGGCAGTAGGGCAGGTGGGCTTGGGCAGGCTTTGGGCTAGGCAACCTGTGTGAGCAGACAGGCACCTTGGCATGGGAGGCAGGAAGGTAGACTGAGGCATGCTGAGCTTGACGGCAAGCTGGACAGGCAGACAGGCAGCGTGGCATGGGAGGGAGTACGGTGGACAGGCTGGGACATTGGCGGCAGGGCACTCAGATAGGCTAACAAAGACCGTGCAGTGCAAGAGAGCGAGAGCTAGTCAGAGTCAGAAAGGTGGGCCGAGATCTTGTAGCCATAGGCTGGCTGGCAGGCTTACAGTTTGTTTCCCAATGCCACCCTGCATCATGATGTCAGTCAGGTAAGGCAGCCGATGCCGTCTAGTATAAGAGAGAGAGAGGGGGGCAGGGTGGGTGCCAGGAATTGGGAGGGGAGGGACAGCACCTCAGCAGCACAGGACCAGTAGCCGTAGCCCAGATTGAGGAGGAGGAGGAGGAGGAGGAGGAGGAGGAGGAGGATCCCCATCCCGGGCAAGGGATTACATGTGCCACTCCTTGTCCAGGGGCAGCTTGGGGAATCCCAGCAGCGGAAGGTTCACCTTCAAGAAGAGCAACTGCTCCACCAACTTGGCCCCCCAGTCTCAGGTGGTGCGGGAAGCAAATGTCCCCCACCACAAAGAACACCCGCGCGCTGGGGACACTGGTTGGTGGGCAGGACAGGATGCCCTTGGCCACATTTGACTGGGCCGGCCACACATTGGCCTTGCCGGCCCAGTAGGCCAAGGGATCGCTGCTGGGATCAATGCATGGCTCCTCCTCCAGGTAGGTCTCCACTGCTGCTGAGGTGCCATCATACTCCCTCTGGTAGCTCTGGGTGGGCACCACCTGCCCCACTGCCCTCAGCCATGCTGCTTGCCCTTTTGTGCTGGGCCCCATGCTCCCCAGAGTGGACTGCACACAGGAGGAGCTGCTGGCACTCGTAGGGGTCCTGCTGCTGCTGCTCATCCTGAAGCTGGTGCAGCTGCTACCACTAGGGCTGGGGGCAGGGATAGACCCAGATGTCTGGAAGGGGTCACTGCTCCCACCATCCCCAGGGGCATCCTGCTGCATGGCCCGCTATGCCTGCTGGACCTTCTGCACCAGCATACCCTTCCAGAGGCCATAGACCGCTGTCTCGCATGCCATGCTGCTCTTGATCCTGGGGTCCAGCATGGTTGCCAGGACATATTCCTCCCGGCACAGGAGCTCATCAAAGCGTGAACTCAGCCCCGCCTTCAGCTTCTGTGCCAGGTCAAGTGCCTCATCGGAGAGCTTCCTGCCCGGAGGACCACAATCCCGCCCCTCAATAATCTCATCCAGGCTCCTCTTGAGACTATGGACCAGTGGGGCCACCTGGCTGATGGTGGTGGTGGAGCTCCTCATGGTCTCTGTCATGGTCAGGAATGGTCTGAGGACGAAGACCATGTGAGCTAGAATCTCCCATTCCTCCCTGTTGTACCCTGGATGTGCCTCAATGTCTGTCTCCAGTTCCACCTGATGCAGGGCGGCTTTCTGCTCAAGAAACCGTTCAAGCATCAGGAAGGTGGAAATCCTCCTGGTGGAGACATCCTGGATGAGTGTGTTCACCGGGGACCCTTGCTCGGCCTGCTTCTCCCGGAGGAGCTCGCTGCCCTTCACGCTGCGGTTGAAGAACCGAGCCAGCTTCCTCCCCCGTTCAACCAGGGAACTAAGGGTGCCTGGCCCAATTCCCTTCTCCCTCAAGCCCAGAGCGTCCTTCACCACAAGATTGAGGGTGTGTGCAGTGCAAGGGATACTTGTGAAGCCACCGTCATGGACTGCCTTTATTATATTGGCCGCGTTGTCCGTGACCACACACCACTTGGTGAAGGCCGCGCCTGCCGTGACCCACTCCCTCACCATGGTGGGCAGGGCTGCCTTGAGATTCCTTGAGGTGTGGGAGCTGTCCATGATTTGTGCCTGAAACAAGGCCCACCTATACCCTGCTTCAGGACCCCTCCTGCCACTGCCAAGCGCTGCCTCTGGGTCCTGCCACCAGTGTGCAGTCACTGCCAGGTAGGCGTGCTTGGCGTTCCTGGAGGACCACAGATCAGTGGTGAAGTGGATGCTGCTCAGAACGCTACCGCTGCTAGTGTCAAAAGCTCTCATGCCATGGGAGCATGTGCGGGGGCCTAGATGTAGTCCAAGATACCCATACAGAAAACATGGCAGCAGCCCCAGTGAGAACATGCGTGGTGGTGCAGCCAGACACTAGACTGCTGCACAGGAGATGGTCCCGGACTTGCCTCGGAGTCTCAGCTGTGAGCGGGCAGGATGGCATTGACATGGTGGAGGCAGCAGCTGCAGGAAGATGAAAAAAATTAAGTAATTAATTTAATTTTCCTTGGGCCAGTCAGGGGAAAGGGAGGAGTGTCTGTGTGTGTTTGTGTGGTGTGTGTGTGTGAGAGAGTGAGCGAAAGAATGAGTGAGTGAGTGCCCGGGGGGGCGGGTAGGAAGAGAGTGTGTGGTGTGCGTGTAAGAGAGGGAATGAGTGTGGGGGGTGGGGAGTAGGGTGACCAACTGATCTGAAAATAGGGTGTCTTTCCTGCAGTCCCCCCAGGTGAATAAATGTTCCTGAAACATTTAAGGTGGAGAGGAGCGGCAGGCTAGCACTCTGGTGACGGAGCTATTGGCCAGGCTCGTGCTTGCATTTTGCAAATGGCTTGTCTCTTGCCACTGAGGGAAAAGTGGCACCTGAAGCGTTAAATTTACTGGAGCCTTTCAGCCTTAGGAAGGGGGAGGCAGTCATGGGAATGAGGCATAGCATGACCTCTGGCTGGCTGGGGAGTGTGGACTCTTAGCAATGCAAGTATCTAAAATGGAATTGCTGAACAACCTGAGTGCGCTGCTGCTCTACCACCGCCCACGTAGGGTACGGGGGCGAGATAGAACTGGGTGCTGGACTGACTGTGAGCAAGGCCTGCCTCCCTTCATGCACTGGGACTCGGAGGCATCGGATGCATGGGGAAGATTCTCTCTTAACTTGCGCTGCTCCCCACAGCTTGCTGCTTGCCCTATTCTCTCCCGCCTCTCCTTTTTTTTTGTTTTTTTTTGAGACTGTACATCTGAAACAAGAGTTTAGCATACACAAAGGCCACTTTCAGACATCTCCCCCTGCCCCGCATATTTTGGCTGCGGGAGGGAATGCGCATGCCAGGATATGCGCGGGGTTTGGTCGGTTGGAAAAAACCCTTCTCCCCCCCGTGCAGCTTTTCCAGCAAACACCCGCAGAGATACAGAACAGGAAATCCTGCTCTGTATCTCTGCGTGTGTTTTCCGGCAAAGCCGCACGGGGAGGGGGAATTCAAAGCGGCTGAACCCCACGCATATCCTGGCGTGCGCATTCCCTCCTGCAGCCAAAATATGTTGGTGGGGGGGAGGTCTTAAAGTGGCTTTAGTTACAGGGAACTAGATACTGAGTGAGGGGGGTGGGGAAGAAGAGACAGTTTCACTCATGACAAGCTAGGGAAGGCCTGACGAAGCAGTGGGTTTTCAGGAGGGATTTGAAAGTTGGGCGGGAAGGAGCAGAGCAAACATATGCAGGAAGGGAGTTCCAAGCATGAAGGGCAGCAGCTTTTCCTTCTTTGTATTGTTTCAGAGGCATAATCTGGGAAGATCCTTAAGCTTACATCCCTGGAATTCCAGATGTTTGATTTTTCTAGACAGTTGTACATTTCTTCTCTCTCCTTAAATTTAAAACGACCTTTGTGCCATTATAACTCCTGATGCCTCAGAGCCTTTTGGCCGAAGGGTTCTTTGCGCTCTTTCTATGTCTGCTCTATAGAGATGGAATTTGTCAGGAAAGTTAGCTTTTAATATGCTCTCAATGAGCTCACTCATACCACTGCTCTCTAAATCTTCCTTAACCTCCATAGTTCTGGGGTTAGATCTTCTGGATGTGTTTTCAAGGTCCTCATGGTTTTCAAGTAAATGGACCACTGAGTCTTTGAGTTTGAGGACTGTGCCCTCTGTGCTTAATGCCTGGTAGGGGTGGGAATTCCGGATCTACCGGTATCCGATACTGCCGGTATTTCAGTGTACCGGCAGTATCGGATTAACCCGGTAATCTGGCTAAAATTACTGGATTACCTGTACCGTTTTTTTTACTTTGCGGCCATTCAAATGAATGGCCGCAATGTAAAAAAACAAACACCCCCCACTTTCCCTCCCCAGTCCAGGCTGCGTGGGGGAAGGGGGGCACCCCCCACCCACCCTGCCCAGCCTGGCTTTAAAAAACCAATTCCCCCCCCCCCCCGAAGTCCCTGCTAGTGCCGGCTCCGGGCTGCCGCCGGCGACCCAGAGCCCACTCCAGCATCAGGTAGGTTACTGGAGTACCGGTACTGTGCTACTAGGGTGATCCCTCGGGTGGCGGGTGGTTTAACACACACCCCACCCCAGGGATCACCCTACCTCCCCACCCAAGGATCACCTACCTTGCGCTCCAGGCGGTGGGGGCGGTGGTGCGGCTCCGGCAGCTTCAGCGCTGGCTGTAGCTGCTGCCAGCTCAGTGCTACTAGGCCTTCTGGTGAACTTCCGGGTTTCACCGGAAGGCCTAGTAGCGCTGAGCCGACAGCAGCCACAGCCAGCGCTGAGGCTACCGGAGCTGGACCGCCTTCACCACCGCTGCCCGGAGCGCAAGGTATGCGATCCCTGGGTGGGGAGGCAGGGTGATCCCTGGGGTGGGGGGGTGTTAAACCACCCCACCACCCCAGGGATCACTCTAGTCCCTGCTGGTGCAGGCTCCAGGTAACCGGCGGTGGCCCAGAGACCGCACTAGCAGGGACTTAGAGAAAAAATTTTTTTTTAAAAAAAATCCAGGCTGGGCAGGGTGGGTGGGGGGTGCCCCCCCTTCCACCCGCACAGCCTGGGAGGGGGAGGGGGAGGAATTTTTTTTTTAATTCCATTGATTTCAATGGGGACAGTTCCCCATTGAAATCAATTGAATAAATCCGGTACCGGTATACCGGACTTAATCAGAGAATCCGGTTTTTGAAAACCGGTAACTGGTAAATCCGGTAGCTGGTAATTGCCCTGGTGTCCCACCCCTAATGTCTGGCCCTCTAGGTCCAATATGTGCCCCAAAGCCCTGTCCAGCCTTTTTGCCAGGGACTAATAATCTCTTCTACCGCATCTCTTTTATCTCATTAACTTCTATTAGTAACCTCTCCTAGTCATGCTTTGAATTGTGTCTTTCTTTGCAGAGCTTTTTTAAAAGCAAGTGTGGTTTGCTGCTATCCACTCACCCAAGTTCCCATTTAGGCATGCCACCACTTTATTCCTCTATGTTGCCTTCTACCTCAGTTTCCCCCAGAGAAGGCCCTGTGCTCTGCTGTTGTCAGTAGCGCACCATGGAATTTTTTTCTGGTTTTTTTCTTCCACCTTTCATTCAGGGTGTGTGTGTGTGTGTGTGTGTTCTGGTCTGCTAATAGTACAAATGGGCCCTCAGTCTGAGGAAGCCTGAAGGAATTTCTGAAACCCCAGTGGGTTATTTATTAACAATCTCTGCTCTGTTCCCTCCACTCTTTGAAGAGACAGTGTTTGAGTTTCAGGGCTCCCTCTAGGTTGTCCAGCTTGCTCTTGATGTGTTCCCCTCTCTCCCAGGACAGTTGATGTCTGTACTATGGGCTCCTCAGGCATTCCCTGAGGTCCACGTCTCTCACTAATGCTGTCCATGTTTTGAATGCAGTTTCCTGGTTAAATCCCTCCAGAAGGTCCTCTCCAGTTCTGGGAGTGAAGATGTGGTGGACTTTCTGGATGAGCAGGGGGGCTGGGACCTCCTCTCAAAATGCCATCTGAAGAGAGTAAGCCTGCTGGGAAGGTGAGAGACGGCCGAAGGGGCTCATTGCAGAGCTGCTGCCCAACACAATTTCTGCATCACTTGGTTTCTCACTAACACTGATGACATCTGGTGTCTACTCTAATTTTGCAGAGGCCTGGTGAAGTACCATAACACCCACTTGCCCAAGATCTTTGCGCTCCTCATCCCCCTCCTCACCAGTGCCCAGTGGAAATGGAAAATAGTTTGGAGAACACTTTTCAGCAAGGTGAGTCACTGGCCAATAGGTTGAGCTGGGTTCTTTGAGAATAGCTCTGCACCAGCCAGTCCTCAAGCCCTAGTGCCAAGGGAAGACAGGCAAGTACAACAGCAAGTGGGGGAACTGACATCACCCTCATAGTCTAAGCTATTGTTCAGGGACCTGTGTGGCAAAGGGCAGCTTTACTGAGGGGCAAGGAGAAGTCTCCTGCATGCCAGAAGATAGAAGCACTCTCTAGGGAAACCGATGTGCCTTGAGGATCCTAGCAGAAGGCAGTTGGAGACTGGAGCTGATCTCTTTGTTTCTCTAGTTCTCTAGAGCCATGTTCCTTCCTTCCTATTTCTCTTGGTATGCTATTCCTGGGGCTCATCTCTCTGGAGAAGCCCTGCCGAGCTAACCCAATGAGATAGGAGATCCCGCCCCACTCATACGCAGGGACCCGAGTTGACTGCATTGCTGCAATTTGTAGTGATTTTCTCAGAATCAGCCAATCCTCGCAGAATCCTCGCAGAATCAGCCAATCCTGACCATGACGGGAGGGTAAATAGGCCCCTGGGAGATGAAGTGTGGGTGGGTGGGGTCTGAAGGCCCTATGTTTACATGAGGGAGGTGCTGAAATTCCAGAGGATTTGAGTTGTGTTTGATTAGCAAAGTTGTGATTCTATGTGAAACCTATTGCAAATTTGCTTCCCAGCATGCATAGTTATGCAAATCGAGTTAATTATGCAAATATTAATGCTCGCAGTGAATTTGCAGAATTTGGCTTCACTGGTTGCAGAATTTAAGATTTTTTGGTGCAGTCAACTCAGGTCCCTGCTCATAGGGGACCCGAGCAGGGGTCTGCACTGGCTGCCTATAGCGTACCGAGCCAGATTCAAGTTGTTAGTATTGATTTACAAAGCCCTGCACACTCTGGGCCCCTCATATCTCGGGGACCGCCTTGCCCTCTGCGCCTCAGAGCAATCCCTTCGGTCCACTGGGGCACCTTTCTGGAGGTCCCCATGTAAGACGGGGGGGCCACAATGGAGAGGGCATTCTCGGTGGCTGGGCCGCGGTTATAGAACTCCCTCCTGGAGGAGGCTCACCTGGCCCCGGGCCTGTTGTACTTTCAACGTGTCTGTAAGACCTGGCTGTTCGCCCAGGCCTTTGGAGGGGAGGGTGGGGGGGTGAGTTAATTTTTGTGGGGGGTGTTTTAAATCTGTTTTAATTATGATATTGTAGATTTTTTATGTTTAAAAATTGTTTTGTTCTATGTTGGAAGCCGCCCCGAGATGCAGTAGGCATGGGGGGCGACATATAAATATAATGAAATAAATAAATATAAATAATAGGGTATTCTGGGACCAGCCTCTCCCAAGACCTGGCTCTTCCACCACAGCACGACGCAATGCTGAGGCAAACCGCTCAGATCCTAGTGGGGACTGTGTGAGGAGAAGCCTTTACGCAGGCAGGAGAGTTGAATTCAGCAATGGAGACTGTGGGGGCTGTTCTCTCTGTGGGACACAGGATGGGAATTCAGGAAAGCTCTGCTTCTCAGACTGAAATTGACCAGCAGCTTGTGTCTCAGCTTCTCAGCAGCCACACATTGGGGAGGAGGCTACAGAAAAAGAATGTAACTAAGGCCATCCACAGTGGCATCAGGGACATTGACCCAACCATCTGTCTCTTGAGCTTTGGGAGCTTGAGAACCTCTGTTATCTGTCCACTGAAAGTGAGAGACAAAGGACCTGGAGCCCACAAGAGTGGATTGCACCTGACCTGCCAATTATACAGGCCTTGCTTTCTGCCTTGTAATGAACATATTCAGCATCACGGAGCTGGGTAGAAGCGGGTCTGAAACCTCCCACAGCTCCGCTGAAATGGAGCCAGAATTCATGCCCCCAGCAGGGCACACTGGGCAACCCCTGGAACTGGTCCTACCCATCCTGGTGAGAGGAGTCTAGGGAAAGTAAATGGAAACACCCAACACATGTGAGAGTTAGTCTCTCTGCCCTGGGAGGGCCCCATCACAGTGTCATAGTATGTTGTATGATCGGAACTCTGTGCTTCTTGGTCACTGCCCTTGGCTGGCAATTGGCCCTGTGGTGGGAGATTTGGGATTGGTTTAGATAAGCACCAGCATTCCAGCAACCTATGGGGATCATTCCAGCTGCTCTAGAGTTTCCTTACCGGCCCCATGGCCTGTCTGTATCCTGAGTTATAGTGTTGTACAGGAGACTTTCTGGACTGCAAGGACTCCTAGGAGGTCACAGTTATCCAGGTGAGAATGTTGGTTATTTACCTCAGCAAGCCTAGACCTTCAATGTTAGAGCTGGGGATTTGAACTCCTTCCGAACTGCTGTGACAATTCCTAGTAAATATCCCACCATGAGGGGATTCTAAAAAGCTGTGTTGTTCCTGCAGGAGAAGGAGTTGAAGGCAGAGCTCTCTCTATCTTGGCTGACTTGTCATATGCCAGTTTTGGATGGCATATAATACTCTTGTGGGTGTGCTGCAGCGATTAAAGGGCAGGTGCCTTGGTGACATTGTCCTGCAGATGATAATGAGCCTGTGTCCATTCTTGGATGATGTAAGGAGCTGGGGTAGGAGGCAGCAGAGGAACCTGGGTGGGTGTGTCTTTGTCACAAGCAGGGGAAGGGAGCGACTGCACATCGGATGAGAACCCAGCAGACACTATTGGATGTACTCAGGGTCGGCCTTAAGATTTGCCGGGCCCATGGGAAAGATAAAATGTGGGACCCCTGGTGGCCCCTCCCCCTTGGGGGCAATCTCTGCGGTGCCCTGAAAGTGGTCATGTTTGGAACCCCACTGAGAGGGAGTGGTTCCCCCACAACCTGCCCTGGTGAAAATAAAGGCCACTGCAGGGCCCTCAAAGAGTGGTGCCTGGGGTGGCTGCCCCAGGTTGCCCTGTGGTAAGGCTGGTCCTGGCTGCCCGCTCATATGGTGTAAATCAATCAAATTTATTTACAGCATCTGTCAAACATAGTGTAAATCTACATTGCTCCATCCAGCCAGTTAGGCCATGTAATTTTATATCAGCAGAGGAGCTCACTGTATTGGAAGCCAGTTGCAAATTATTATTATTATTAACAAACATTTATATAGCGCCAGCAGTGTACCTGGCACTTTACAAAGTAATAAAATAGACACGGTCCCTGTCCCTAGGGCTTACAATCTGAGAGACAGGAGCTGGGGGAGAGACTTAGGAAGGGGAACAGAGGGAGAGACAAGGGGTCTAACATTCATGAAGATG